>QVOB01014808.1:0-24874 GCA_014839585.1 Pseudomyrmex concolor
AGAGGACGCGGTCAGGAGGATAAAATACAAATACGCACACACACACACACGCAAACACACACACGTTCGAGGTCGCTCGGGTAATAACATACACAAGAGTTTATAAGAAAAAAAAAAGAAGTCAGTAATCTGTCTTTATAAAGTATCATGTGTCTATAAACTATAGCGATCGATATTGTCTCTTACATAAATGGTAAAAAAAAAAAAAAAAACAATACAAATAATCGTGGTAACGAAGTCGTGTAAAGTAGCGATAAAACAAAAAAAAACCAGACACTCTCTGCAATATATATATGACATAATATATATTCTTACATTTATGAAGGTGGAACATGTGGGGATAAAGAGAGAGAGAAATTCTCTCATACATATGTGAAGAGAGCAGACTGCGGGAATGTCCTAAAGAAATGCGCGCGTCGAGAAATATTGTCGAGAAAAACACGTCAACAATCGTCAGATCGATCTTCTCTCTTTCGAGAATTATTCTAAAGAAAAGCGTGCGCGTCTCGCGATATTTCTCGCCGAGCGTGCACGGAGATATCATTGCGAATTACACACATGTACGCTACGTACGAGAGACACACGGACATACATTTACACACACACACACACACACACACACATACAGGTGTACACACAACGTACACACAAAGAGAGATCCAAAAAAAAAAAGAAACTATCGATTATATTCTATCAAGTAATGGATTAATAAGAGAATGATAATTAGATTTGTAATTAATTACATACATATATATATATATTTTTCAATACTTTAACTACTTGCTGAATGTGTAAACTATATACATAATATTATATATATTATATATATACATATATATTATATATATTATACATATATATGTGCACACCTTGCGCGCGCTATGTTGCGCGCGAGAGGGAGAAGAAGGGTGCAGCGATGAGGATCGTCGTCGTCGTTTGTTTGTGGAAAATCTCCGAGAGAACGCGGGTGAGGACAATTACCTGAAAAAAAAAAAAAAAAAAAAAAAAAAAAAAAAAAAAAAAAAAAAAAAGACACACGCACGTTAGATGTGCGTTTAGTTTCGGCTGAAAACAGTTGTCATCCTCCGATTTTTCCCCGCAATTTTCCGGAAGATTTTCGGCGACTTTTCTCATCGCCGCGATCGCACGTTTCCAGCTCGACCGCGAGAGTCGCGAAAGAGGAAAAAAGTCGCGTCGGAAAAATGGCCGAAAACGGCTCTCGGATTCGTCTCGCTCTCGTCGTGGAGATCGCGATCGTCGAGCAGAAACAGGCGGGAACGCGGTCCTTCTTCGCGAAGGAAGAGTTCTGTGAGATCTTTTGTACCCCACCCAACATTCTCACATTCTCGATGTCGAAAAAAAAAAAATCTACGTTACATTACGTATAAGTGCATCCTAAATGTAACTGTTAATTGCCCCGTACTCCGAAGCCCCCCACCCCACGCCATTTGTAGAGAAAAGAAAATCACGAGTGAGACAGACAGAAAGGAAGACGTGGATGCGATTGTCTGTGTGTGTGTGTGTGCGTGTGTGGAAATGCGATTGTACGTGCGAAAGTGTAAGAGAGCGCGTTCGCTTTAGTTAAAACTTTTTTCCTTGATGCGGAATGAAAGAAAATGCCTTTGAATGAGTTTCGCACGGTTATGATTGTTACGAGCGCATATATACATATATATGTGTGTGTGTGTGTGTGTGTTTATTCCTTAGTCAAAAGAGAAAGGAGGACAGATAAACACCGCGTGCCTACATACATATATATGTATAATACATGTATGTATGTATGTATGTATGTGTATATCTGTATACAGGTGTACCTTTTCTCGATTCACATTTTTTTTTGTTTCCTTCTTTTCCTTTCCTTTATTCTTCTTTGTCTTTTTTTTTAGAGTGTTTTTCCTTCTTTTTTTTGTATTGAAGTTAATGTTTTTTCTGTTGGCGTTTAGATTTTGTTCCTTTATTTTTGTACGAAACGAGACCCTTTCCTCAGTACACACATAGATCGCGCGAGACCGACGGATCTCGTCAAGATTCTACCTACATAATATACATATGAAAATACATATATATATATATATATATATATATATACTATAATATATTACATAGCTCGCTTATATAAGATTATCGTTCATCTCTTCTTTTGATATAGTTTGTTATTGTTGTTTTTGTATGATATTTGATTATATATATACATCGACGCGCGACAAGCTCGTCAGGAAAAAAATAATATATTAAAAAAAAAAAGTATATACTACTATATTATATATATACATAATATATATATTTTTGTTATACATTAAAAAAATATAGTGGTTTGATATATAACTACATTAGCCTGTTAATAAAATGATGGATTTGTTTTTCGGTTTCTTACAACCCATAAATATATACATAGAGACACACGTGCATATACATAGATATATATATATATATACATACAAACCTTTATATTATATAGAAATATCGATTATATTATATATATATATACACACACACGCATGTACATACGTACGTATGTATGTGTGCCCGCTACATTATATTTTGTTTAACGGTGTTTCACACACGAAGCGACCACATGAAGCGTTTCTTGAAATTTGTCGAGCAATTTATAAAACAAAAAAAAAAAAAAGGGAGCTCCGACACGAAATATTGATATCGAAACTCGCGTGTAAAATATATAACTTATAATATCATTTTGTAAATTATTTTTTGTATTTTTATATATACATATATATATATATATATAAATAACGAAAGCATATAAAAGAGAATCGCGGAACAGTGTTATGCGCACGGCGAGAAATTTGAAAAGAGAGTGGAATCGAACGCGAACGAGCGAGCGAGCGAGAGAGGGAGAGAAAGGGAACGAAAAGAGTGCGGAGAAAAAAACCGTTCATGAAGAAAGAAGAGATTTAAAAAAAAAAATAATAATAATACTAACAACATAAAAACACCCTCGTGACGCATTAATTAACACTGACGATACTTAATCAGTCGCTGACGATCCTCTCGTTGATTGAGAGCGGCGCCAACAAGATTATTATCCGAACTACTACTACTACTATTATACGAAGTGTCGCATACAACGCGCGTATGCAATGTTTTGTAAAACTGTAATACACGAATTCACACACATACATACACACACATCACACACACAAACACACACATTCACACAAAAAGCTACGTTTTAATTTAATACGACACGCCAGTTCCGAAGATTACGATTTGTTGTTCCCGATTATTTGTACCTCTCTGTATGTATTTTGCAGCTTGTCAGTGCTTTTTGTTCATTATTATATATTTTAAATATTAATTAATTGTCTCTCTTTTTTTGCACCAATCTCTTTTTAACTTTGCCTTGTTATTATACCGTCAACAAGCCATCAACAACCTAGCGAATATATATGTAGTGCAACGCCAATCCAAAGAAAGCGCGCGGTCCCCCCCGAGGCCGACCGCGGATTATTCGGTGACCTCGCAGACTTTTACACGCAGATTTATAGCAATCGTACAATAGAACTCTACTAGATATTATTTTTCGATCAAGCCAGACACGAGATCGGAGATCACAGCGAACGAGAGAAAGTTTTTTCATATATTATATAGATTCTATTTATTCCCCTCGATCCCGCGATGTGTGTGACGATTCCATTATATATATATGTACCACAGATTATCGCAATATTTCATCCAGAGACATGTATATATTATTATATAAAAAAAGAAAACGCGCGAAACAATATAATTTCTATATTTTAAGCTTATTTTCTAAATGTGAGTACAAATGAAAAATATTTTTCGGCGGCGGTTTCTTTGCGAAAATGTAAGTAATCACGGAGAGAGAGAGAGAGAGAGAGAGTTCAAACTCGACGCAGCGAGGGTTGAATTCAGTGTGTGTTCACGGCGAAAGAGATTTATCGTCGTGCTGTTGGTCGAAGGTTTCACGCGGAATTATCCCTCGCGGCGCAAGATGTTATCGGGATCTTATGCAAATTAACCGCATTCGAGACCGTAACGGAGACTGAGTAATTATGACAGATAATTGCCTCGTATCTCATAACGAAATAACCTCTCCCTTAATCGATTCCGCGCAAATTCCCCTTCGGAGGATGTCTATCTGATTCTCTTGTGCGAGAGATCGACGAGCTAAATTCAGCGAGCCGACGATAGATCTCTCTCGCGCGCGCGTGTGAGAAGGATTCGAAAGTAATCAAAATGTGGTGACGCGGTGTTGCCATTTTGTTGTTATACATATATATATTTTGCCTATACATACGCACCTCCTGAGACTTTCTCAAAGAAAAGTCGCTCGGAGATCCGTCGAGAAGTTTCAAGAAATTTTTGTTTCATGCAGGCTAAAAAAATTAAACAAACGAGAGAGAGAGAGAGAGAGTTTAGCGAGATTCTTTGATTCTCACACAATTTTTTGAGCGTGCATGTCGCCTGTGAGAGAGAATGGAGAGAAAGAGCGTACGAGAACAAGAGAGAGAGAGAGAATGAGAGAGTGAGGCAGAGATGTACACACTTTTCGTGAACGTTCTTTCTTGGTTTCTCATGCAAGCACGGTGGATGAGGGTGGTTTGTGCCGACCGACTCTGGATCGTCGCTCTCTCGACGTCCTTCGACGAGTTTGCCAGGCAATCGGCCTGATCGCCTGAACAATGTGAAATCGAAACGAGATGAGTTTCGATTGTTTTATCCAAAAGAAAATATAAAGAAAAATGCGAGATAAAAACATTTCAAAAAGAAGAGAGAAAGATGTGCGACTATTTGGACTTCTAATTAGTTCTTAATTAGAAATATACTTGATAAACAAACTAGAATATATACGTAATATACACGCGGAGTGTGTAATAAAATAAGCTTAGTAAATAGGCTAAAATTTGTACGACAAAATTAAGAAAAATCCAGAAAAGTCCTTTTCGTCGGATGTGTTTCACAAAATGTCGAACGACGTCAATCGGGATAGAGAAAGGAGGATCGATTTTTCAAGAACGATCGATCCAGAGAGAAACGATGTCGTCGGTGGTGAGAGATAAAGGGCAGGGCGCCTGGTATTAGTACACATTAGTTTTT
This sequence comes from Pseudomyrmex concolor, assembly GCA_014839585.1. Classification (NCBI taxonomy): domain Eukaryota; kingdom Metazoa; phylum Arthropoda; class Insecta; order Hymenoptera; family Formicidae; genus Pseudomyrmex; species Pseudomyrmex concolor. The sequence goes on from QVOB01014808.1 coordinate 5,080, forward strand.
CGACTAGAGGCGGCGCCCGATTAGTTGTTGGAATTTTTATAGTCTAGGTGATAATTTTTTCTCGCTATAGTTCAATGTTGTCGAGTTTTTCTAATTAGTTTCCGGCGTGACGGAAACCGCGAGGAGCGCGTCGAGGAAAGCCGCGAGAGAAGGAGAATCGAGCGAGAGACGGGCGGGATTGTCTGACGTTCGGATGCTGCGATCGATTGTGTTCGAACAAATATCGCGCAAAACAATTGGTGCGCGTTGCAAAAAAAAAAAAAAGCGTTTGCTATTGCGCGTGTGCATATTAAACTGTTTTAATTTTAATTGGAAACGCGCGCGCGAGAGAGAGAGAGAGAGAGAGAGAGAGAGAGAGAGAGAGAGAATGGAATTGTTGCTCATCGATTACGCGAAAATATATAGCGCGCGACGCTAATAAAATTTCGATGAAAATCCAATACTGACGGCGATATACGGAACTTGCTTGAAACATCGGGATAATTCGGACGATATGTTCCGTGAAAGTAACTCGCGCGACGATAAAAAAAAATTCTATCGGAGCGCGCGATCAAACGTACGGATTAATTTATTAAGAGCGTAATTATGTCGCGCTCGTTGAAAACGCAATCGTTTCGTTCGCTCATTTAGCGCGAGCTTGTAGTTTCGATCGTAAAAATCTGATCAGATACTGATTATTTATACCGGGTTCATCCGTCGAGACACAAGACGATGTTGGAATTTTACGCAATGGAAAACCTATTGACGTAACAGCGGAGAGAAACTACTACATAAGTTACGTGTTACGCGGTGGTTGCGCGAAATTAGCGAAATATATGATAAATATAAATGTTGGCTAATAAAAATATATATATATATCTATATATATATATCTATATATAAATCTGCGATCACGCACAGCCGGATAGATCAGAGAGCAGATTTTCGAGTTATCGCGAAAATATATTGGCCTCTAATATGTGAAAATGTTTATATAAAATTATCAAATTTTATAATTATAGTGTTACCAAAATTTGACTGTTACCAAATTTTGTTTCAATTTGAACGATATATCATCGAGACGACTTGTTGGATAGCTAATAAAGTTGCTTAATTTAATTAATTATTAATCCGAGAGAGATCTTTATTATTGTACATTATTGTATAAAGAAACATTAATATCAAATTTAGTAAATTGCACAGGAAGTTTCTCGTTGAAATTTCCTTCTTGTTTTTTTTAGAAAAAAAAAAAAAAAACGAGAATATATTTAAAGAATTGTTTAGCATATTTTGCATGAGATATTTGTTTGAAACATAAGCGCTAATTCGAATCTTTGTATGTATTTTATTCCTGATAAGAGTCGCAGCAATTTGGGACTCTGTCGTCTCTCGAGGCTCGGATTTGGCTTTCCTCGATCGTTTACTCGTTCTCGTCACCGCGATGTGTGGTTTATAGTCACGACGATTTCGAGTTATCAATAGCGTCTACACACGAAGTGTCGAAGTACCTTTCGGCCAATGTCCAATAGCGGATTCTCGAAAATAAAAAAAAAAAAAAAAAGAGGGAGAGGACATTCAGCTAGAAAACTAGATTGTTGTCTCTCGACGGAGCTGACAATTGTTTCTGGTTTAGTCAAAGGTCTCGGAAAATGAGAGATTCTGCGAGTCTCAAATTTTTCTCAATAAATTATCCAGAAATAAAAAAAACAAATCCAAAAAAACTGTGTTGTATTGCGTGTAATTTATTTTGTAATTGTGTGTGAGTTGTAAAACGTGAAATAAAAAGAAATAAAAAAAAAAGTCGCACTCTCTTGTGATAACGACGTTAATAAATGTCGAAACAATTCGCTCAGCTCCGAGAGACTTCTCGAGGAAAAACTTTTCGAGCAAGTTTCAATATTCCTCTTACTCTGCTCCTCGTCACGAGGAGAAGAACGAGGCGTGAAAATTCTTACAGGATGTGCCTCGAAAGTTTTCCGTTCGAGGAGGGGGAGGGAGACGATGACGATGGGGACGCACGAATGGCCCGTTCGATAAAAAATAGGAAAAAAATGTGACGTTAAAGTGAGACGCGTCTTCTTTAAGGCAAGGTCGCTGTCTACGACGTGCAAACGGTAGACGAGAACTTTGTCCTCTATAAGTATTTGCCACGCGATATTTAATATGTGTGTGAATGAGTATAATCTTTATATACAATACCATTGATATATTTAAAATATATGCATACATATAGCGAAAGAGAGGGAGAGAGTGAGAGTGAGAGAGAGAGAGAGAAAGAGAGAAATGTGTGTATGTGCGAAAAAAACAAGAGAGACAGCCGCGCGAGAGAATGTACGGTAATATCATAAACTTATTATTCTCTTTGTTACTTCTTTATAATTAAAACAATAAAAAAGCTACTGAATAAAAAAAAAAAAATGCTTCATGTTATTTAAAGCGTAGACGCGTGATGTGTGTCTGTCGATTTGCAACTGTGGCGTCTTATACGTGTAATGAGCGTTGCGTTCCTTTTTCTTTTTTAAGTTTTTTCGAGTCACATCGAGTTATATTTGTTTCGTTATTTTAGAGAAAAATTTTTCTTATTTCGCAAACGCACAGTATTTAAATCCCATTGTTTTCCTATGTAACAACTACAAAATTGATTTTAATTTTCCCTTTCAACCGTAACACGATAAAATTATTATTACGAGCAACAAAGGCCGCGTTGCACCAACCTCACGCTAATTATAATTTTCTAACAAAATGATTTAATCTAATTTCTACATGATCGATCACACACTCAATTACACACACACACACACACACACACATACGTACAAACACATGATACAAGTACGGAAAGCGAGTACTCTCGCGTTCTTGAATTTCGACGACTCTGCGTTTTTTGAATTAACAATAACACAATGTAACCCCATAAAGGTAAAGAATATTTCGCGTTTCGTAATTCGATGTGGCCGACAGATCTCGTAAGTTAAAAATACATCTTAGAAAATATTCGCGCAAAAAAAAAATGAGAGGAAGATGAGAGATCTTTAGACTAATTCGTTCTCTGCTATAATATTCCATTTGTTCGTCTCTTTGTGATTACGCGATGTTCTCAAATGCGAGAACTATAAGGGGCAGTTAGTCTATTTGAAGAAACATAGAACTCAAGAGGGAACATGAAAAAAAAGGAAGACTTAAGTGGAGCAAGAAAGACGAGCTAGAAAAAAAAAAAGAAAACTAAGAACCAGTATTTCATATATGTACTACATGTATCTCATTGTCTAAAGATGAAAAGATGAAAAGAAAAAAAAGATATAATTAAGTATCAACGGCCAAGAAAACGCGTTTTTCATCTTTCTTAATATTGTGTGTGCATTTATATACCTCTAAACTTTCGAACATCGATATATCTGCGTTAGAAGAATGTGTGAGAGACAAGAAAGAGAGAGAGAGAGAGAGAGAGAGGACGAGATGAAGCAAATTATATATTTTTTACTTGGAGCACGAAGAGGCAGTGACGAGAACGAGAATTATTGAAATTACTGAAAGTGATCATTTACTAGTTAGAACGTCCGTGCGAGAGTGCGAGTTTAGTAACGATGACGTTTCTCATGACGCATCATACAATATGTACACGTGGTAGACGTAAGAACGTGAATGTGCCGTGGAAATCTCTATTTTACGTCGCTCCAAAACTCCTCTCCTTGTATATTATGGTGAAAAAAACACACTATATATGTATTTACAAACCTCTATATTCTAAATTAACATTAAGGGACGCATACTTTTTACGCGCCGTAGGGCACGTACCTTTAGATTTGTACGCAAAAGGTACGTATGCTATAAGTGTGTGGACACGTGTAAAATATCTTGCAGTTATTGAGGCAGAATAATTTTTATTGAAACAATTTGATATTGGGTTATTAAGTGTGAAAAAACTTGGCAAAATATATAAAATACACATAAAAAAATATATACGTGTATTTTTGTCAAGTTTCATACTTAACGATTCAATGTTTTAATTTCAAAATTAAAAAAGGGACGTTTTTGTGTTCGAGTATGCAAAATATTAAATATACGATGATCAGGTTCATCGATGTCGCGCTTAACAAAGTTTATAATAATGTAAACGTGACAAATTTCAATTGATAAATTTAACTGCAAGTCTTTCTCGTTTACGCAACGATCGTTGTTCTACCGCCACAGGGAGAATGTGTCCCTTGTATAATATTTATATCGTATCTGTGTTTGTATCCCAGTATGTACCTATATCTATCTATCCGTCTCTATCAATCTCGCACACTTGCATACTTGCTGTGTCGTTACGAAATCAAAATATAAATCAATCGGACAGGTCGGTTGAAGAGAGAACGCAGAAGGGAGGAAGGGAACGGACTCCGGTTCGGACTCTGCGGAATTGCAGAATGTAAAACGATCTCGCAACCTGTATATCGGTTTACGCGAAATTAATCCGCGGGGAGGAATTGGACAGGTTTTTTTAAATTTAATTTCAGTCTCGCAGAAAAACTCGAAAGCGCGACCTGGACAATAGAAACGACAAATAATATTGGAATTTGTAAAAAAAATTTCATTACTACGCAATTTGTCATATTTTTTTACATTTGTTTTATATGTTACATAAATATATATATATATATATTCTATATATATTTTTTCTATATTATATGTTTTATTTAAAAATATTTTATTATTATTAACATCACATCCTCGAGTTATTGAACGATAGAAAATTTCTCAAAAGGACATTCTCTCTTCAGTCAGCCGATGACGTCGCGTTTGGAGTTCCTGAACTGATCAAAGAGCATGTATCACTGCGCTTTTTATTCGCGAGATACGCAGCCACGTGGCGAAATATATATATATATATACGCGTCTTTGTGTGCTCGAACTCTTAATACGAAGTAACAAGAATACGAAGCGCATAGTATACGCAAGTACACAAATATCTTTTCAATATAGAAAGAGCAGTAGAAAGACGAGAGGAAGAAGAAAACGGAAGAGAATTTACAATAGAAGCCGCCGCGAGCTAAAAAAAAAAAAAACTTTACATAGATTAGATACTTTTTCACACACGGATTTTAACAGTCATGCGATATGCAACTTGTAAGCGTAAATTCTTAGGATACGTTTATATCACAGAGTACATAAAAAATTTTATATATGTGTATGGGGGAATGTGTTGATATTCTCGGTAATGATTTTGTAGAACTTTTGCGTATTCGCGTGTAAGATGCAAGAAGAAGCGTCTCTTTGCGTGGTGTGAGAAAAGCTCGCGTGGAAATTATTCTGATGAAAATGAATTTGTAAAACACACACACACACACATCTCCATCTTTTATATCTGCAAGACCGTCTTTTCTTGAATGCAAAACGACAGATGATGAACGCACAGGTGACAGAGTTGCGATAAACGAAAAATAAAACGCGCGACGAGAAAACTTCGCGCGAGAAACATACAACAAATCGGCAGAAAGTTTAAAGTTCAGAAAAATCCAAAGTGCCAAAAAGAATCGACAAAAGGCGAGCGCAAAGAAAAACTTTTTCTCGGTGTGCATAAAGAAAGTTATAGCGCCGCCAAGATCGATCGTCGAACACAAGCTATTATTGTTCGGTTTCTTGAATACTTTTAACATATTGGATTTTCTTCTATGTATAACGCGCTCGTGGATTTCGTTCTTCTCTCCATTGTGCGTGTGTTGTATTCACGTTAGCATAAATAAACGGCACGATTCGAATCGTGCGGAGAGAGGTTCTCTCGTTTTAACATGAAAAACCACGCGTGAAAGAGTCGAAACCTGTATTCGCCGGATGATCTTGGAAAATAACGCTTGAATGGAACGACCGAATATCATGAGTTCATTTCGTATGGATGTTATTCTTTTGTCCGATCGTCTCTCGACATTTTCGTTTTGCCACGACGGTGTACATGTGTTATGTTGTTTTTTTTTAATTCGTGACGCAATCGCGTGGCTTTGACGTGCGTCGTCAAAAACGAACGTGTATATTGCTCGCGCACGATCGTAACAGGTTACTACAATAGATAGCAGCTGAAGCTGCTGATAAGCGCTTTGTGACGTTTTTTGTTTTTTTTTTGCACGAATTATTATCTCCGAACTATTGTAATAGAAGGTGAGAAAGCGCGGGATTTTATCGGAACGTTTCTCTGACGAAATTAATTAAATTTGTCGGCACAGTTAAAAAGCGAGGCTCTCTCTTTTATTCAAATCCGCACAAAATTGGAGGAGTATTAATTAGTTATTATTGTTATTAATCGTAAGATTACGTAGTATTTTCAATAATAATTAAATTAAATACTTAGAGAAGTTAAAATAGAGAAGTTAAATAATTCAAATAAATAATTAAATATTATGCGAAAATAACGAAACGTTATGTGAGAATAAGAGAAAGGCTTGCAGAAGGTATTGATACATTGAGAGCGAAGACATATTAATCGTATTATGTCGATGAGATCGAAACGTAAATCAACGATTTTGCGACTCTACCTGCTTGTTTATATATATAACTTTTATAAGTTGCAGAAATAGTCTGACGTCGCTCGCGTGACTGATTTCCGCTCGCTTCATCTTTTCTGATCATCACCGAGAAACAGTTAATTTTCCACTCTGTCATTACGCTTTCTCCAGAAGAAACCGCGTTTCTTACGTTTTTAACCCGAGAGATTCGATTCTATTCGATTTGTCGAGTTTCCATTAGCGGCCGATTGTTTCTCGCAAGAAACGCGAGGAACGTTCGGAAATTCAATCTCTATAAATAATCTAACATTCGATTTCGGGAGAAAGATTCGACGCGAAATAGAACTTGGATAAAGAAAAATTTATCGCGAAAATGAATTTCACACATTATTTTTTTCCCCGTATATATTGTCTCTCAGAATCCCGCGATACGTTAAACGCGCGCGTATGTTGCAAGCGACCGTCGGCGTTTTGCGCTGCGCTTAAAAAAAAAAAAAAAAAAAAAAATATCGGATGGCAAAGCGAACAAGAAAGAGAGACGAGAAGAGAGAAAGAGATGGCGAGAAGGGAGGGAAAAGAGAGGAGAGAAAGAGACAGAAACGATCGCATTAGCCGCCCGAGGGGACCGACAAGTTTCTGCGTTCTCCAATGCGAGAAGACTCGGCAGAAGTATGGCGAGGTCGGACCCCGCGGGTCCTTTCTGCCACGGGCACAATGGCGCCGGACCCGTGGGACCGACGCACGTTTTTACGAGAGCTTTGATTGATCGAAACCCGCCACCTTCTCGTAAATCGTAAAAAATTGCTTCCAAATTGCTCTCTTTCTCTTTTTCTTCTTCAAAATTATTTGCAAAACACACAATTAAAATATATGAGAAATATAATAAATCGAAGATATCAACTTGACACATAAATAAAGAACAAGATTTGCCGCAAAAATTGCGGTAAATCCTTTCAGTTTTCTTAGCGCGGCTTTTACATCACTCGAGCGCGAAGTTTCGACGTTGTTACAAACGAGGGAAATGAAGAAAGGGAGAGAGGGAAAAAAGAGAGTCGAATACGTGATACACCTCGGGCGAGAGATGCGAGATCGTTTCTTTCACCTGATACCGATCAATCATGTAATTTATAATGGAACGTCTTCTTATGTAATTACCGTCTGCGCGCGGTGTGTGTGCGCGCGTGTGTGTTCGTGTAGTTAAGCCGAACGCGGACGGATGATAAAAGACCTACACACTTACCAGCTAATCTCTTAAGAAAACCACCGTTGATTCGATATCAATGTCGTACCTCTACATCTAAATTACGATCTCTCTAGAATTAATGAGTGTGACATAAAATAATGTTCGATAGTCAGTGTAACAGCGCGCGTATAATAGCGCCGTAATTAATTCGAAACCGTAACCTCGGGCAAGTGTGTCGCGGCAAGTTATTGGAAAAAATATTTTTTTGATTTGCTACATTATATCGCGCTTCGATTTTATTCTCGATGAGAGAAACGTTGTACCGTGTGCGAAAATTAACAAACAATATTCGTAGACTAAATATAATACGTTCATTACAGCCGGTATATAACGTCGATCAATTAATTAAGCAGCGACACACGACACGGCCCTCAAGGGCGCCTGATTAATCGAGCAATCTCGAATAGCGCAGCTACACTATGTACATGATCTTAAGGATTAAAACACGTTTGTATTATGTAAGTAACAATTATATAAGATTGAACGGTTAAGTCCGACACTTCAGGTAATCTAATTGTAATCATGGGTTTATAAAATAGCTGCCGATGTCTCTTCAAAGAGAGACCGACGTCGATCGTGACGTGGAAAAAGGTAAATTGATTGAAGTTCAATAATTTCGCATCACGTGCGAAGATTTTACACGTCAAATATGAGGAGCGTACTTTTGTGTGTTTGTTGATTCTTCGGAAAGCAACAAACCTTAGCAATTTTCAATTTGTGACATTGTAATTCAAAGATTTCTCTTGCAACACGTTATATCCCGTATTTAACCTCGACACGATCGGTCGGTCAATGACGCAACGGCATTTTGTATGCAAACCGCGTTCTCCCCCCGGACTTTTTAAAAGCAAGGATACGTACAGCAGAATACAGTTCCAGAAAAATTCCGAGTCAAGCGTTGAGAAAAAAAGAAAAAACAAATTATCACATCTTCGAGAAAACCGTTCGATTCTACTAATGTGTGTGTATGATCTACGTGTCATTGATCTATTTCCATAGATGTGTACTTTTTTAATTGATAAAAAATAAATAAACGGCTAATAATAAAAATTAAAACACAAAAAGATCAATAAGCCGTTAAAATCCACAGGTGTAGGTGGTATTAAGATAATAAATAATATTACCTTATGTGGATTTTAACGGCTTATTGATCTTTTTGTGTTTTAATTTTTTAATTGTTTGCGAGAGAGCGAACGCACTCCCTTAGCTTCGCTTGTTCAACAAGATCGAAAGGAAGAACGCCGTGCGCGCAAACGTTCCTCGATTCCGACGAATGAAACCCATCAAGTATTTTTTATGCCGACGCTTATCGATCACACGGGTTTAGTCGAAAGAGACAGACAGAGAGAGAGAGAGAGACGAAGACAAGATAGGTTGTAGATATCACGAAGGCAGAGCCGGAAGTAAGCCGGAAACTATCAAAGTGTAAAGGGAACGGCGATAGAAACACAATCGCACGATTAGAAAGCCGGTTTCGTGTGCATATACATGTGTACGCGCGGAGGACTAGTTAGGATTTCGATCGATAAACCCGCCTTTCTGACCCAACTCTCACACGTTGAATAATTAATTCGCGATAGAGGCCCTTCTCTGACGAGTATTCCGAGAACGCGCTAGAGCGAACGAGGTAACGAGGCGACGACGACGGGGGCTTTTCGCAATCTCCCAAGATAGAAATATCGAACGAATTACGCAAAGATGCAAAGAAAACCCGAGGAAAAACTTTTGTGTTCGAATTTCAAGAGAAAGTCTTTCACACACACAATCTCATACACACACTCACACTCAGTTCGCATTTCCGCAGAAAACGCAATTGTTAATTTTAAGCTTGACACATTGCAAAAATGATTTTTACAACAAATTTGCCGGATAAAATATGATGTAAGGAAAAACTGTGAAAACACTTACGTGATATCTTGTAGTTTCGTTACTTTGGCCGAGGTGTGTGTGTTTTTGGTCGCGTAACGTAATTTTATTTATTTCCCAGCAGCAGGAGGGAACTTCATCTCCGGGAATGTTTCGCTCTTGCTCAACGTGCTAGTCTTGATAATCTCACTGAAGATGTAATCCACTTCTCTGTATTATTCCCCATCTGAGCTTGATGATGAGCACAACGACATACCTCTCCTCTTTTACTCTCGCGTAAAGCTCTTTGTATATATACATATAATATATTCTATAATCTAATGTATTCGCGCGCGAAGGAAGAGTCGAAAGATGAAAAAGTGATGATATTTTACAATCGCGTGAGATCCAGATTGCATTTCACGAGATGTATCCCTTCGAAAGAGATGTGTCTGATTTTCGGCCCATCGTTTACGCACAGACTCGCCACTTTAAATAAATTCGTAACTCTTTTGGAAAAAATTCAAGCTGGACAAAAAAATTAACAGAATCAAACACATTGCACGTTAAATAAATTTTGCAACGCCTCAAATAATCTTGAGAAAAAATCTCAAAACAATATCCGCAATAAGATGAACATATTTCTGAGTTCTGCACGTTAAGTTGGATGTTATATTTTGCAATTTACGCGTACAAATTATTTAATATTTAATTATTATTATTTGACATTTGGATATTTCCGTAATTGTTTTTGTTTGTCGCCAAAGATGCGATAGTTCAATCTTGTTTCGAAAGGATATGCTTGCGATATACAAGACAGAACAGAGAGTGATACACCCGTAAAAATGAGAGAGACTCGCATATCAAGTCGCGATTGGCTAATCGCGCCATATGGCGCGAGTAAAGAGAGATTTGGCCTAATCTAATGTTCTCTATCGATGTGTTGTTATGTAACGATTATTTAACCACGTGTCACCGCAGTACACACGTATTTTTGAGCGTATGTAAAACGCCAAAAGAATAACAAATGTATGCATTAAATTTACATCTACGAGTTATGTACACGCGATGTACAAGCGTATCGTGATCAAAGAGTTCGTATCTTTTTTGTCCCTAAAAAACAAAAAAAGAAAAAAAAACAGTCATCCTCTCTCGATGTTGCTATGAGATAACTATGTACGCGTGTACCACGTGACATCGCTAATTACTGTCGTTGATATAATTATTGTCGGCATGAATACGATGTAATTATATTGTCTTTGAATTTAACGAGTCGACACACTCTGTGAGACGCGGGGGCCGTGCAACGGTCCACTTTATATGTACTTACTTATAAAACACACACTCAGACACACACACACACACGCATACACATATATATATATATACTTAGTGAGAGACGGAAGTTTTCCATCCCGTTAATAAAAAAGATATATAGTAAAGAAGTATAAACACGAAAATAAATAAATAAATAAATATATATATTGATAAACCTGAAAAAAAATAAAAAGTACGACATATAAATATATCTATATATATATGTGTATAATAGTCTATAATTTTTCATATATTGTTGTACGGATTTTTAAGTTTATATTAAAATGTTTTGTGCATTCATAAAAAAAAAAAAAAACGAAGTACCAAACATCCGTGTGACGTATTTTTTGCTACCCGTCTTGTATCCCTGCTCATCCTCCTGATTTTAATAAATAAATAATTACGCGTTACTTGTATTTTGCGGTTTCTCCAAGATTTCTTTGTATTATTTCAGAAAGTACTCCTTTCGTTTTTTTTTTTTTTTTTTTTTTTTTTTTTTTTTTTTTTTTTTTTTTTTTTTTTTTTTTTTTTTTTTTTTTTTTTTTTCATTACAGAATTTGGAAGGAAAAGGATGTGATGTGTGTGTGTAGAGAGAAAGATTATCGTTTGAAAACAAGCGCACACACACACGCACATGAATATATCGCTGCAGTTTTTATTAAATTATTCATACATGATAAAGTACGATACAAATGTCATGTGGTGATAGTAATTATTTAACATTTTTTTCGTACATACATATTGTTTCTTAATGTTGATTGGTAATGACAATCGCGATGACTTTATATCGCGAGATACGTTACCAGCAAACATTAGTCTCTTCATTTTTCTATTTATATGTTTCTTCATATAAGTTTATTCACACATATATGTCTAAAAGTAAGTGTAAACGTGTAGAAATAATCATTCAAAACATAATCGATATAAATTTTGATTATAGAGAAATCATTTTTTCAAGTAGCAATTTAGAGGATATACGTATACAAATCGCATTAGCATACAATTGTTTTTTGTTTTTATAATTTTATAAAATTACAATTACTAATATTGTTTTTATCGAGAATTATGTGTGTTGCAGTCACCAATATATTTATACTATCAAGACATCATCTATGATTTACATTGTCACTTAATTGCCAATGATTAACAAAGTCTGAGAAAAACAGAATTTAAAATAATCAGCCTCAAACGAATTTATCAAAAAGTTTTTTTTTCTGATTATTTTTCTCTTTTATTACTTATATAAAATGCTGTTTTAAACCTATAAATTGCAAATAAGGGTGTATAATTAAAACTAACTACGACTAACATACTGTAATGTTAATGCAACTATCGCGCAGTTAAGAGAAAATAGTGACAAAATAAAGGAACCGAAGAAACAACGGCCGTGCAAATCTGCTCTGAGAAGCTAAACAGGAGAATGGTAATCAATAATAAAATATACTAGGAGAACTTAATAAATACTATTACATACAAGATAAGATTCTCGTAACTGATGTAATCAAGAAAAACAGTTCAACTTGAAAAAGAAAATCGAAAACTACTTCATTCCCGACACAACTTCCGAGAAAAAAAAAATTTCTTCTGACGTCATAATTCGAACAGCTGAAAGTGCCTTTTACACTTTAATTAGATCAACTTTAATCAAGACTCAACTTTATTTTCACTTTTATGAGAGAGAGAGAAAAGAGAGAGAAAAAAGACTGTAAATACACTTTCTTGCTAATCGTCAGTTACGGAACATCCTGCACAAGCAAGTTAAGATCTTCATTTTCTATATCATATATATATATATATATATGATATACAAAGTGTTTTTTGCAACTATCGCGCATTTCCTTTAAACACAGCGAATCTCTGAAATCGGTAAAAGCAAGATCTCATCTCATTCAAAGCATACACGCGATTTTCATCGACAAAATGAGCGACACTGTGTTCAGTAACACTGATCCGACTCATTAATTAACAAATGTTTGTAATTTAAAAACTGCTACGTCCTCGACATTTTGGGATTTTCCGTCTCGGAGGAACTTCAGAGGTCAATCCGCCGCGAAAAGGAAACAAAGTGCGACAGTTGCGCACGCGGGACACGCTCGTATATATATTTACACGTAGACAATAATAATAATAATAATAACAACAACACACAACTATATGTCTAAATATAATCTATATAACGTATCTAAGTGGTAAATAAAGTAAAGTCGGTAATTCCCATTTGAGTATAGATCGCGGGGAAAGAGAGAGAAAACCCGGATAGATCGATCAACTAAAAAAACTTGCCCTAATCGTACCACCTCGATAGAGAGAGACTACATACGTATTTTTTTTTTTTTATGAAATCACTATGTATAGAGTCTACATGTCGATATTTACATACACACAGGACACACTTTTATGTCCGTTTCTTCCGCAGTTATGTAACGGTAATAAATTGTCTATTACAAATCCCGTCCGCGCGTATAGAATTATTATATACTTGTCTTGTGTGAGATGAAAACACTTTCTTAAAATAACAATATGTATCTCTGAAAAACATTTCTTTATACACCTATCTGTTCTTCTTCTTCTTCGTTCTCTACATCCGTCTTTTAGATTGTTAATCGCATTCGGAATTCAATCAGCGCTTGCACAGTAGCGATGTGTTGGTCTGTACGTTTCTAAAGACTCATTTACCGCAGAAGAATTGTGTCAATCTCGAAACCGTCACACAATTTAACAAAAAGTTAAACTGAGGATTTGTTGTTGTTTTTTTTTTGTTTACACTCTGTTATTTTTTTCATGGAAACATATTTATATCGATATCGTCTCAGGAACATACAATGCAAGCTTTAGTCTCCGATTGCAATATGGAGAAAAATGATCGATGATTTAAAGATATAATATATCGTACAGATGTGAAAGATATAGTGTCAAGAAAAAATCTTGCTCCCACCTGATACAGTCAATCGTCCAAATCGCGAGCGAGTTCAATCGGCGTCCTCGTGATACCTAATGTAATGTATCTTCAAAGCCTTGTTGTTCGGATATTTGACGTTGCAATGGGGACAGGTGGACCCGATCGCGCCTTTCACCACGTAGGTGTTTAGATTAGTTTCCCGGTGGAACATCTTGCTGTCGGCCTCGTACACCGCGTTGTGCACGTTGTTGATATGGCTTACAATGGAATCTCTGTTGAAGACGTGGCATTGCTTGCACAGCTTGCAGCTGTATATCATGTAATTGTGAGTTGATTCGTAAGTCTTGTGCGTGACATTGTTGGAAGTCAGCTCGTGATTTCTCGGCTGATTAGACGCTGAGACGAGAGACGAAATCTTTCTGTGCTTAATCGTAAAGTGTTGTCGTAGATTCGACAGACCGGGGAATTTTTTGTAGCAAACATTGCACGAGTACTTGCCGTCCTTGGTCGTAGTTGGTATGAATTCAAGCAAGTGGTCCTTCGACGCTCGCGGCTTGTGCACCGATTGTTTGTGTTTGTAGAGCACGCTCATGTTGGGGAATAGCTTCTTGCATAAATGACACATGAAGGACTTCTTCTTCTCGCCAACAAAGTCCGTGGAGAATGACGGTAGTCTGGTCGAAGGGTTTTCACTGTCAGTATCCAATCTCGGAATCTTTGCTCCCGGCTCATCTTCCGAATTGAACGAGATCTTACGACCTTTGTTATGCACCGGTTGCTGCACGCGTTGCTGATTGTGCGACTCGTGAGCGTGGAAGCTAAGCTTGTGTCGTTGCAAAGATTGACTACTCGAGAAGACCTTTCGACAATACGTGCACATAAATTGACTGGCCATTGGTTTCCTAGCCAAAGACTGGAACTTTATCGAGGCCACAACAGTAGCTTTGTGAAGTCTTTTGTGCTTCCACAGGACTTTCTTCGAACTGTAGTGTTTGCCGCACACATCGCAAGTGAATGTCTTTCCCACCTCGCTGAGAATGGGATTGGCTTTGTGCCACTGCATGTGGGACGCCAGAGTTTCCCGATCGGGGAAAATGTTGGTGCAAAGCTCACACTGAAGCTCGTTGTTGGTGAAGCTTTTTTCCGTCTTGCTACGAGCACAATGAACCTCCCACAGATGCGATCTCAGTTCCGCAACGTTGTTGAATTGGTCGTTGCATACCTGACATTCGAAATTAGACGTTTTTGTTAGTGACTGGAGCGGAGGATTGGGGAAGGACTTTCGGGCTCTCGCTGGTCGTTCCGCGTTGTCGCTCGATTCGCCGGAATCTTTCGAAGAGTTCGGATTGCTCAGTATGTGCTGAGTGCTCAGGCGAGAATTGGCGCGATTGTGCCAACCCTTGTGTATCTTCAAGGACGCTTCCTCTTCGAAAACTTTACCGCAGATATTGCAAGCGTAACCGTTTTCTGATTTTTCGAGATGAGCGGTGCGGAAGTGATAGGCGAAATTCGACTGGAAGACGAAACTCTTAGGACATTGAGGACACTGAAGCATTGTCTTGGTATTCTTGTGTTTCAACTGCATATGCTGATCGTACACCTCCTTACGCGTGAACATTCGCGAACAGTCAATGCATTCGAAGATCGTGGCGTTACGATGCGCGATTTTGGCGTGTCTACGGAGATTGGCGTAGGTGTTCATAATCTTGCCACATTCGCAGCACTTGTGGACTTGCGTGCCAGGATCCGAAACACTACTGGTGTTCGCCATGTCTTTCTCGATCCTCATGTCCTCGTCCAAGTTGCCATATTCCACACAGGAAATGTTGGCATTTCGTTCGTCCGGATCGTCAATGCCATGATCTTTCATGTGGATTTCCAAAGCGCCGATGCTGCTGAACATGCTGTGACATATGACGCAGGAATAGATTTTCACTTTGAGATGAATACTTCGGTGCTTGGACAGTTCCGATCTCGTGGAGAACTCCTGATTGCAAAGAGCGCAAGTATAGCTCTGAGGATCCGCTTCGTGAGCGTTTCGTTCTTTCAACGGGAACTGACCCATGCTCTGCGAAG
Organism: Pseudomyrmex concolor; assembly: GCA_014839585.1. Classification (NCBI taxonomy): domain Eukaryota; kingdom Metazoa; phylum Arthropoda; class Insecta; order Hymenoptera; family Formicidae; genus Pseudomyrmex; species Pseudomyrmex concolor. The sequence continues at coordinate 20,918 of QVOB01014808.1, forward strand.
CGCCGTCGTGCTTCTTCGTGCCGCGATGTTTTTCGTGATGGGTAAGGAAATCGCTGGGCGATCGGAATTTGGAGCTACATACGAAGCACGTGAACTCCTTCTTCTTGTGATCGACCGTGATGTGAGAATGGAATTTTTTAAACACAAGGAAAGTCATAAGGCAGTGTACGCATTTGTATGTCATTCTGGTTTCCGGGTCTAATAGTTTACAGTATTCTTTATGTTTGAACAAATTGGGTCGGTATCTGTAAATCATGCCGCAGAGATCGCAAATGTGATTGTGCGCCGGATCGCCGTTCTTGTAAGGACCGGATTTCTGCGGCTTGTCGGAACTGCTTTTCGCGGATGGCAACGGTGCCATTGGCTTCAGTTTGGGCGGCGATCGCGTTGGCGACATCATTTCCTCGTATTGCTTGTCGGAATGTTTCGACAAGTGACTGAGCAGTTCTTTTCTGCTCTGCATCGAGCGCAGGCACATGTTACACGTGAAATATCGCTCGTGACCACGCGTCGGCACGACCAGGGCAATTTTCATGGCGCATTCGAAAGACGCGCCGCAATGGGACTGATATAATGAACGATCGGGAAATTCAGTCAAACAGGCAATGCACGTGTGCGGTCTCAAGTCTGGCAGGTGCTGGCGTATGTGGAAAAGCGTGCTGCGCCGATCGTTGAACGTCTGATTGCAGCTGTAGCAGGAGAACGTTTTCAATTGACTGATTATCTCCTGTTGAACGGGCGTCAATGGCGATTCCTGCTCCATGCTGGCCAGTTCGTCTTCCAGATCTTCTACCATCTCCTCCTCCTCGTTCTGCGATACTGAGTTTGAATTCGAGATATCATTTCTTTCAGAGTGAAATTTCTTCATGTGGTTTACGTATGTTTGTTTAGAATGCAAGAAGATCTTACAGAATGGGCATTTCTGTTTAAAGGTACGCATACCTCTGTAATGAGTATGAGGGCCACGTCGTATCTTCTTTTTAGGCAATATGCGGGCAGCATTGGATTTTTGCGTGGAATCTGCTTCCATAACTGTGTCGTCTTTTGAGGCCAAAGAAGTCAGCAAATCTCTGTCATTCAGAGAGTCTAAGTCTATACAATCCGCATCATCGTCGTCAGGCGGCTCGGTTTTAATTGAACACAAAGCTACAGAATCCTTCGAGTCTGCTTTACTTTCATCTTTGTCAGTCTCCTCAACTGTGGATGGAACTGTTTCATCAACTGACTTGCTTACTGAAACAGTTCCATCCACAGTATCTTCCTGTTTGCTGTCGTTATTTGTATCACTGTCATCTGCTACCTCCTGCACTTCCTTATTATCCGTTTCTTTATCATCATCTTCTATCATCTGAACATCTGTTGGTGATTGCTAGAACAAATATTTACATGTTGTTCAATCTTTCTGTATATCTTAATTATAAAAAGGCTTTGTTGTTTCTTTGTGGTAAAAAATTATGCTTACCGTTTGTTCTGAGTTGTTGATAACCTCTGAGATAATTTCTATATTCTGATCGTTATCTAAGTCCATTGGTTCATCCTTGATTGTTATAACCTGCAAGTGTGTTAAAAAAAAAAATGTGAGTGTAAACCACACAACATTTAAATATATTTTCTACATTGTATTATTCACACAATATTTATATACCATAGGATTTGATTGCTGCTTTGCCAACCATTCTTGCAACTTGTTCTGAGAACGCAGGCATGACTCTTTATAAGTGTGCCACTGATTGATACTTTTTACACAATTTGTACATATCAATGTGGATATTTTATCAGTAGTTAAAATCTGAAAAATAAAAGGTCACAAATAATCCGGGATAAAAAGTTGTCATCACTTTGAAAACCTTGAAGCACGAGTAAAAAATCAAGTCAGCTGAAATATTGCGTAATTGTTTAATCATTTCTTCTTATGATTTAATTAAAAACAATACAATACAATACATAATCATATTACATGTGTGTAAACAAAAAACAGACACTTCTACGCCCAAACTTTTTCATGTGATTATTTGTTTATGTCATAGAAGCCACAAATGTAGCAGAATTCGTAAACATTTTTGCTATACATTAATGCACATTTAAACAACTTACTGTAAACTTATTTCTATCTACAAATGTTTTGATTGTACATCTCTTAACGGTAAAAGTCGCAAGTTATCCGAACAGCGCGCAAAACTCTGCCATTGGCAGAGAAACGCGTTGGAAGAAAATTGAGAAAAATTATTAGGAAACAGATTCAGAAATTTTTAAATGTTACACTATTTCTCTCTTCTCTTCGTTATAACCTCGAAGAATATCGGCAACGCGTCACTACAAAGTGAAGTACGTCGCGCTAGCTTACGCCAATCGTGCAACGTTCGCGAGATAGTTGTATCACAGTGATACAACCCGAGAAGAGATTGCCGTGAAAACCCACGAGGAAGAAGACGCACGTACCTGTATCGACAAACATTCCTCGATCTTGTCGACGAGTAACACGTCGGAATCATCTTCCTCCTCCTGTGCCGCGAACACCGAAGACCTCGGCTCGTCCGTGGAGAGACAGAGTCTGCAGACATTCTCCACATTTTCAATTTCCACAACGTCCTCGTTCATGGCAAACCGGCGCTCCTGGAAACGCTAGGTAGCTGGTGTGATGAGACCACCACACGATTCGAACCCCGACTCGAGCGTCGCCGCGCGTATTGCAGATTCAGGTTAGGAACGAACCGTCTCTTGTTTGTTAAACCAAATAAATACCGCTTTGAAGAGTTACGTTTATATACCGGACTTGGTTCCTCGCAGTCGCTGCCACTCGTTGTTGGAAGTAGTTGGATCAGTACGTATGTACGGCGTGCGCCTCGATCTCAGCTTGTCAACAACGACGTTAGATGGCGCGAGCCATAACGCTACGATCGCATCGAGCGAAGAAAATGATTTGAGTCCTCGCTAATGGTGCTGCGATCTGTGTGATTTATGATGTTATATGACGGGGAAAGAAAAAGATGGCCGCGTGATTTTATCGAGGATTGATCGTCTTGAAGGAGAAAAATTATCAGTTTTTTTCAAGTACGTATGTTACATACTTTGATCATTATAATCACGAACTGTTAGTCGATATTTTCATACTGTAATAGAGAGTAACATTTTCCCGCCTTCCCGTCGCCCAAGTGCAGGAAAATAAAACTTGATTTTTTGTTAAAAATAACTATGGTCGCAACGCGCGAAACAAAAAACTGCCGGCGCGACTAGCATTGTCAATCGGTACAGGTTAAATCGTTCCCAATTAATAACGTTGAATTTGACAAATTGATCAGTCGTATTGTTCGATTTATCGAAGTGGCAGTCATTAATCGCCCCGAGAGCGACTCAACGCGGTACCGGTCGCCGTCGGCGCTTTCTTCTGTTTCAAAAAAAAAGTAACAGTCTTTTATCACTTGTCGCTAGATGTGTTACACGGTGTGAAAAGTGTCCAATTTGCCATTTGAGGAAGGCCTGGAATTTCGCTGGACCGTCTCTTTCTCGAGTTTCTTTGGAACATCTCTTCCTGGAATTTCCCTGGAACGTCTCTTCACCATCGCAAAGACGCGTGCGAGATCGAGAAAGCTGTTGCTGGCTGCTGCTTCCTCCGGTGTTTTTGCGCGCATCCCAAAAGGTAGGAAAACACCATGAGACTGATATAAAATTTGACTAATACAACGATATATGCGACCATTTACATTTATCTGATATAACAATATATGCGACTATCTGTATAACAGAATATCTTATATGCATATATCTTACCTATTTAAAAGAGAAAGATAAGAAAGCATTAAAAAGATCTCATATATATTGAATTTTATTTTACACATGCTTTCTGTGATACACATCAGATACACAAAGTGTCTTTTGTACGCTGCAGGTTAGACAGATTGCGCATTACACACTAGAATGTGTATAACTTACGATATATATATATATATATATATATCG
>QVOB01014809.1:0-10504 GCA_014839585.1 Pseudomyrmex concolor
TAAATGCGAAGAAAAACAAACGTCCACGGTGTAAATATCGGTGCAATATATAAAATCCTTTAATATTATTTGGCACGAAGATCAGAACTATTTTAAAGAAAAAACGCTTAACGTGCAATCACATTTGAATTTGTATTGTAAAAAAAAAAAAAAATAAACACCATGGGAAACGATACGGACGATAGAAATAATACTGTTACACGCGTTTCCTCCTATTTATGTAACTCGCGATCCTTCCTTAGTTTAATTTTGTCTCATAAGCTTGTACACAGGCGCGGTATTTAAGTTAAAACAAATAGAAAAAAACACGACACACACATACACACACCGCGCTTTATGTAAATATATATTCATATATATATATATACACACAATAACCGTACTCTCAACATGAGACACTGACTGGAAATAAGTATTCCTGCTCGCAAAGGTAAAACTAGATAAAGTTAATAGCATAGTAGATGTATCTCCGATGATATTTTTCGATGATATAAGACTTTCATTGCAGTTGCTTTAACGAGAAAAGAAGATTTAATATAAGCGAGGGTACTTGTAAAGTAATCTGAAACGCAAAAGCGGAATGAGACCTGCGCGGAGAGATCACTTGGAAACAGAGCCGGCGCGAGTTTGCGCGCCGACGCTTTAACGTTCACGCTCGCTTCTCGTACTCTTCTCCGTTTCTAAGTGATTCACGAGAATCACTTCGAGTTAGTATTGTCAACCCGAAGTGTCAACTGCTTATTAGGAATAAAAAAAAAAATTAGAGATCACAAGACGAGCGTGAAGAAGAGAACGATGGGTGTGAGAACGTCAAAGTCGGTCCAGAAGCAAAATCGCTTCGGAAGAAGCGCGGCAATGCTTCTTTCGTTGTCGAAAACTTCAATATGCCGAGCAGGTAAAAACAAAAAAACCACAAATGTATCATGAAGCGATGTAAATACGATAATGTATAATATTACTATAGAACAGAGAAAAACGCGCAATTCTTTATACGCGCATAACGGTAAAAAAAAATGTATGTACTTCTCTCTTTCTAAATGGACCCCAAGAGTCGACTGAGTATTGAAATATAAAACCGAAGAAAGCAACAAAAATTAAAAACAAAAAAGGCGTAACAATAGGAGTAATGTATCGAAATTCTCGATTAAGTACGAAACGCACTCCAGAGATACACGCACCATACACGACAATTGTACATAAGTTTTGGATTCTGCAAGAGAAAGTATTTCCGGCTAGCCTGTGCTGTAAAAGACTTTATTATACGGAACACGTTAAGCATATTCTTTTTCATCTACTTTATATATTTAAACAAATGTGTGCATCATTTTTCGACATCCTTGAAAGAGCAAAGTCGATTACTTTACGAGTGCTCTGAGGATCGATTATTTTTAACTTGTTTATACATCTAAGCATGTAGAATTTTTATATATCCGCGATAAAACGCGTCTTGCACGTTTATATGTAATAATTTTATTCGCACGGCATTATCTGGATATTAGCAAGAACAATTTTGTTCCGAAGAAAATTTGCTAATAATAATAACTAAGAATCGGTTTTTCTTTCGCGTGTTAGCTTAAAAGTCATAAATTTACATCTCGGGTCGTGACCCGAGCAGCGATTTTACGACCTGTCAACTTTTATAGCCGACTCTTTTTCTTTTCATTTTGCTGTTTTGCGAGGAGTGAGTTTCTATTTGCATGTCAGGAAAAATTTTTGGTTGCTAATATCCCAATAACCCGGGGAAAATGATCTGTTCATCCTCATTTAATTTAATGCTTTTTTTTTCATAGAACTCATTTGTGTTTAATTTAATTGCTTTTTGCGTAGAACTTCTCATTTGACCTTTGTATTACAAGTAAAGCTTAGAGTAACTTTTTTTTTCTTTTATACATGTTTTTTTTTTAAATAAAATAAGACTAAGACATACCAAATGAAAAAATGTAACGACAAGTTTCGTTAGGTTAGTATCTATCGCATATCAAGGAAGCGGAAGTAAAATACATGCGCTCGTACACACTGTATTTGCCTATTCGGCATCCGGATATGTCTAGGATGCGCGCGACCACTTTTACTCTAGCAAGAGTATACGACTAGAAGTATTAATATTTAATAATAAAATAATAATAATAATAATAGAGATAATTAAAACAAAAGATAATGTGAGATAATTAAAAAAAATGTTATACTATCTTATTTTAATTTTATTATTTAAATTAAATAATTTATATTTATCATGTACATATACTCTTTTTGTTATCGCGCACACTAACTGTTAATTTTTTATTATTATTATTATATATAAAAGTCCCCGTGGAAAAAACTCCTCGGAATATATATATAGTATATATATATATATATATATTTGTGTGTATGTGTATTTTTTAGTTTTTGATCTTATTTAAAATATATAAATTTTCTTTTTTGTTTTGACGAGCGCGCATTGGGCTTTCGTTGATTGAAGTACAAAACGCATCGTTTCTCCAGTCGAATCCGGGATTATAACGCATCGTGAGGACGCATTATAAAATGTGTTACGCCAAATTGCACGCTCGAAGACTGATGACCGTTCATTTGACATATGTATCATATGAAACCACGCATTCGGATGTGGTGATACTGTTCTTTTTTTTTTTTTTTTGCAAGAAAAGGAAATGAGAGAAAGAGCGAGCGAGAGAGATAGCGTGAGTGTGTGATCACATGGTGCGAGGTGACAGGATAAGACTACATTTTTAGCTTATATTGGCAAAACGACGCGCCGCGCGTCCTGTGAGGATGTGCGCGCGCGCGTGGCTGTCGGAACCATGAGACTAAAAACAAAAAAAAAAAAAAGAAAAAACCTTGATATCATTAATATGTGTCGTTTGATATAAAACGAGTGTAAACGCGAAAATAATAATAAGTATCATCGTTTTATACACAACCTAATTAAACAAAAAAAAAAAAGAATTATTATCTCTACGTACACTATGTACATTCCTAGTATACACGCTCTTCACCGTCATTACACGTTGCATTACACGCGCATGAAGGAAAAGAAATGAACGCATGGACCTATTATATATATATATATATACATATATAAATATATATATATACATATATAAATATATTTATAATAATTAATTATAGCTATTCCAAAAGAAGGAAAAAAAAACGGACCACCGCGACATCGACGAATGATTAGTTAAATTAATGCCGGAGAGAGATTTCAACGACATCCACGCGCATTAATTATCATTATCATCATCATCCATCATCATTATCATCATCGTCATTATCATCATCGCCATGGTGTTAACGACAAGTTGGCGTATATATATATATTTATATATATATATTATTCACGTCGAATATCCGGTTGCGGAGTGTCTCATGTATAATACGGAACAGTCATACCTGTCCCAACCGCCTGCAGTGTAAAGAACGTTTTTTAGCAAGACACATAAGACAACTCGAGAGCGCAATAGAGAGAAAGAAAGCAAAATATATGAAAATATAGTTTTACAAGATGGCTTTTACCGGCCAATCCCGTTAGTTTTATACCTGAGACACGGAGAACAAAAATAAAAAGCGATTATAGCCGATAATGGAGAGAGAGCAAACGATTCTCTATGTAAAGTTGTAATAACATTCTTTCACACACATACATTGAGATGAACGATTATTGTACACACACACACACACACATACGTACGTATTTTTTATGTGCGCGCTCGGACGCGCGCGCATATTTGCAAAGGACAAAATACATATTGTATTACACACGCATTTTCTCGGACTCATTTTTATCTCTCTCAAGACTTCGTACCAAATTTTTTTTCTTCAACTTGTCAGTCCGACATTTCGAAATTGCAGAGCGCAATTGCCGGGATATCACGAATATCGAGAGAATAAACGCAGCCGACGTCGCGCTTTTCAAAAGCGAAGTGTCAGTCTCCTTAGCCAAAGTTAGTATTTGGTTTTTTTTTTTTTTTTATCTCTTAGTTCCTCTTCTTTCTTTTATGTATTACTTTCATGTTCCTTTTGTGTCCTCTCCGTCCTATCTCCCTTCCTCCCTTTTTTCTTTCCTTCGTCTCCCTACACGACACATGTATCTGACACGTTATCATGATTGCTAATTAATTTTTAATTATAATTGCTCTGAGGTATATATAGATATATATATATTTACCTTTAATCATTGTGGTAATTTTTAGACTTAGAAGAACAATATATTTAGCGGATAGAGATTAAAGTATACATATACATAAAAGAAGCGAAGAAATATATATATATATTATATATATATATTGATAAAATAATTATTGAAGTCAAAAATTAGAAATCGAGATCGAGCGCATGCAATGCCGAGAGAGAACGATGAGACAAATGGGATATTTGCCGTATATAAAAGGTGTATAACGAACGGCAGAGGACTCACATACACATATACACGTACACGTAACACACAAGAGCAGCCCCGGGACCGACGCGAATCGTCGACCGAAGAGGTTGCTTCTCGCGGAGAATATTCATTGATTGAACAAAAAGATGAAGAGCAGTAAGTGTAAATGTTTGTAAACAAATTATGAAACATTATTTGTTCAGTGCCTACATATTTACACAGTAATAATAAAGATGAAAGATTAGTGAAATCACTTGAAATTCTTATCAATTTCAGAATCCTTTCTCACTTTCTATCTTTTCTGCCTTTTTTTAATATAAACCTTCATTCAAAAATAAGAAAAATTAATTTTTCAAGTATATTAATTATTTAGAAAAGTTTTTATATCCATCTATTATTTTAAGAAATATTGGAAAAATTTTTACATTTTGAGCACAAAAGTAAGATAAAGAAGTTTGCTTTTTTCAGGAATGTGCAGTCACACGATAAGTTATTAACAAGAAAAACAACCTGTAGTAAAGTTACTCCCGCACGAATTTTCTGTTTTTACCGATCATAGACTTATAAGTCTATATTCTTAATTATTGTATTATTCTACTTTCCGCACGTTTGATCCGTTGCTTCGCATCTTATAATAACTTCAGAAACATAAATTCGGTGCATTTATATGCGTTGCACCGCATTTATGCAAACCAAAACAAATCACATGCACGCATTAACCTTTAACCACAAGTTCGGTCAATGACTCTACTCTCTATTTATTTATGTTTACTTTAAAATAATTTTATGCTCTTCCTCTTCAAAAAATAAATTATATCGCCATTGTGTTTTGTTACACAAAAAATATTTCTTTTGTGTTTTATTCTATAATAAGTTTCCTCTTTATTAGTAGCTCAAACTGCAATAAAATGTATAAATTTACTTTCTCAATTATCTGTATTTACTAAGACGAAGTAATTAAAACTCAATAAAAGTTTACAAGTCGGTGAGCACATGAGTGGTATTAAGCAATTTTTGTCGCTGTCAGAAGTTAAAGATTATTATACGTAAATATTTACCTTTCAATTCGGAGGGAAGGTTCATTTTTATTTCTTATCCGATAACAATCGGCTGTTTGGAGTTTATAAACATTGACCGGTCAACGAGGCACAAAGAGCGCCGAAACGAAGTAATGATGATGAGTCACGCCGCACACTGTGGTCTAATGATAAAGAAAAGACACGGGTTTAATTTTCAAACATCTATTTAAGTGTATATATACACATACAAAAGTCGATGACAAAAATAAAAAGTGATAAATTTATATTTAAAATCCTGGAATGCTTAACTTCTTCTAACCTATTTTCCTATTTTCGTGCTCTTGAGAAATAAAACTTGTACTTTGTTGTAAATGACTTAATGTGCATAAAATAATATACTACTTCTAAGAAAAAAGCACGCACACAATCAGAGCTATAGTTTCTTTTTTTTTTATTATCCTTTTGCACGAGACAAAAGCAGTATAAGGTTAGGATTGCAAATCGCTCGTACGAGCATTCCAGGATTAAGAAAAATTTAGATCTTTTTCATATATCGTTTTACAAAATTTTCGACTAACCAGAATAAAAACGAGCAGAACATTCGGTCGGTGATGCGTCATAATTGCGTGATCCTGCCTTCGGCGCAGTTTTGAATTATGCCTAATATTTTCGTGAAATCCTCGACGATCTGATTCCTGGAGAAACAAAAAGGAACACCGACACTTTTGGCGCGACCAAAAGACACCGCGAGCATAATAAACACGTCGTAAATAGATCCACAAATCGGTTAAAAGCGGCGGCTATTTCGCTTTGATTCCGATGCGATCTCGCCGACGGCCGGCCCGATCTCGTGTCCGCACAATTGCCGCGCACCGCCCTTCCAGCGTCAGTCCCGCCAATCTTCGTCGTCAGGCCCGAGTCCGTAGCCATTGACAAAGCGAGTTTTCCCACTGTCGAAATCTTCGTAATGCGAGTCACGCACGCGAGAGATCCTTCGAGAGGCCCGGGCTCTCGCTCTCCCACTGTCAGTGTTGATCTGCGGCGCTTCACAAGTTGTGGAGAGAAAAGTTGGTAAATTCTGCGTTTTTCGCACCTCGTCCGTTCGTTCGTACAAACGTCCGTCGAAGTCAGGTGATCATCGGTGCGTTTGAGATCGCGAGCGAGTTATTTTGAGAAAAAAATAACCTTAGTCCGTAGAGAAAAAAAAAATTCACGGCTCTGCTCAATTTGTATATATGTGTACGTGTATGAGTGTGAGTGTTCCGGAGTGTCATCGTATTGCGCGCACACAGAGCATGTTACCAATGTTGCAAGAAAATTCATTGTTTCCGTTGAATCCCAGCCTGGAGGACGAGATCCGTCGGCTGTTCGACATCAATTACAGGGTGCCGGTACCGACAGGTAGGAAATAATTAACGTAGATTGTTAGATTCTCGCGTCTCTCGGTGTCGAGATGCTGTCATTCGATCGTCGAACAATTTTGAAATTCAGCAAGTAACAACTAGATGTACATTTTCCCTTCAAAAAATAAGAAAAATCGCGATTGTTTTCGATTAGATTATTTAACGGTAGTTTATATGTTTTTATTGCAACTCGAAATTTCAGAAAATGTCAAGAAACAGCAAAACAGTTTCGCAACAGTTTTTACTTGCAATCCGTAGAGGGAGAGATTTTGAAATGAAATTAAAGAATTTCTTACATCACGTGCAAATAAGAGCTGGATTATGTAGTTCATGCATTGTGAATCAAATTTACTTATGCAGCGCGGAATGAATTGTCTTTTCTATTGTTAACGAGACGATATTTCTTATTATCGCTAATCGTTTTCTTATCTCCGGTCGCACACGCCGCATCTTATTTGTCATTAACTTAAACAATCACGTTCTCAGTTTGCATGTGTTGCGTGAAAGCGACATGTCTCTCACGTTGAGATTTTACAACGGGCATTTACAATAACATTCTCGCGCGCAAAAACATCCAATGTACATACATCTGTGCATTTTAACTAACACGAGATAGAAATTTAAGTCGTTACTTAAAAATAACACTACGAAGAAGAAACACTATGAGTAAACATTGTTATTTTGTATTTTTTCGACTCTTCAACGCGGTAAAATTTCCTGATAATTCTTGTCTCTTCGTGAAAGAGACGTCACAAAAAAAAACAGTACGCGTAAACTTTTTCTGTGAAAAAACAGCCGTATTGTGTTTTCGTTGTCTGCGAAGCAAGAGAAACGAGCGGCAGTTAAAATCCTCTAATCGCGCGTCGCGCACGTGTGTGCAACTTTTGTACTCGCCGACTGTGTGAGGGCCGACCGACGTTTCATCGTCTTCGCGCGTGTAGTAACTTATCGGTGTCGACAAAAAGCAGGTTTCGCTGCGCGGGAAGTGTTTATGTCTGTCGGCACCGATTTCCTGATAAGCGACATTTCGTGACGAATATCGGTCGCGTTCGGTAAACAATTTCAACAAGGATCTCCGAGAGCGGATGTGTATGTTTACTTGATCGTGACGTATCGAATTACATTCGGCCTCTGCATCGGAAGATGGCTCCGCGATTCCGAGGCAGGATTTTGATTGCCGCGCGTTTATTTCAGCTTTCAATATATGTTACGTTCAATCTTGCCGTATCGAGAGACACGATGGCGTCCAATTCTAATTATGCAAAAATTCGAGAAAAGATAAGACTCTGCAATTCGTTTTACATCTCGGCCGATTAGATATCGCTTGTCCTCGATCGAAAATCGAGATTGAATACACGTACGAAAGGGTCTTTAGTTTTTTTTCTCTCCGCTCTATGAAAACGGAGATCTTTCGGCGCGAGGATCAAATTATATTAAATTATCATATTATTGCTTAAAGTAATTTAACAAGATTTTAAAATGAAATAGACAGATTTTGCGCCAACATGTTGTAAGCGTTGAGATATTTTTGTCCGTCAGCAGTGTTTATTTGCGAGCACTTTGTGAAGGTTGAATAACATTTGGTTTTTTTCCCCCTTCCCCGTTTTTAACGTTTGTTACAGTTGAAGAAGTGATGGCGGACTTTCGGCTTAATGGTCAAGATTACGAGTATTGTCCGGACTTGGACACGGACATAGTCAAACAGAATATTCCACGACGAAAAAAGAACAAGAAACCCTTGCCTACGGAATGCGTCTTTTGCAGAAATAACGGCGAAGAGGAAACTTACTATCGACAACATTTACTGAAAGATGTCGACGGACGTGTCTGCTGTCCTGTTCTCAGGTCATTATTTTATTTATTACGTAACTCTCCCTTATGACTCTTCCTCGGACCTTTTTTTCTTTCTTGAGGATTTTCCAATAGTGTTTTTATTTTCACATTTTTACATCTTTATTGGAACCTCGCTCATATAATTGCGGAAACCGGGGAAACAAAACTCTTCGAACTGTTTATACGATTTTATGATAAACACATTCAGAGTTTTATGAGAGAAACGCTCGTAAATGTCACTCTTGGTCTTCGAGATCGTAAAGGTTTTTCCGCGTGTAAGAATCTCGCATGAGAAAAAAATGGTTTTTGGAAAATGACACTTGACACGACGCTCTTTCGATATAGTATATTCCAGACGTACGGAACAAAAATGTGATGTTTGGTTGACAGGGCGTACACGTGCCCAATCTGCGGGGCGTGCGGCGACACGGCACACACTGTCAAGTATTGTCCACAGGGTCCTTTTAACGCTAACTCCTTGACTGCGGCGAGCGCATTCAAACTTATGAGGAACTCAACAGGCAAGCGTCGCAGCAAGTAAGTGCACGGGACGACACACGGACACCTTTTATGCGCGGGCGACGAAAAATTTAAATATCTTTAAGACGACTAAGATAAACCGGAACGTTTCATGAGAGATATAGAAAACAGTTAAACGTCGATATATTCAACAAGTGTCTCTCGTATTCCCGCAAATACGTTTGAAACTTCGATTCTAAAACGAGATCGACATTTGAACTTGTCAGGTTGAAATTTCACGTTTCGCGCTCAATATCCTGCATTTTTTTCTTACGCATACACACACACACACATAGTTCGATATTCATGATATAATTTGTAATTATCTCCGAATTTATTTGTAATAATATTCATTGTTTTTTAATTTATCCGAATTTCTCGCATATTTTTCTCTAATTTGTAATTTATTCCACTTCCCGCACATTCTCCTTTCCCGTGTATTTTATCTCTTCTCTTCTTCCCTCCCCTCCTATATTTGTAAAATATAATTTATGAATTATATGCGAATAAAATCATCAGATGCAAACCGCGTTGAGATCAAATGAACCCTCTCGATTTAGAACAGGAAAGTTTACGCGTATTTTGAGAGAGAGACACACATGTCATCAAGTCAATTTAAGAGTGTAGATGTCGTTTATTGTGATGCACTTCGTGATTCAAGGTATTCTTTGTTCCTATACGCACATTGTGCCTTTCCGAAACCTCTTTGGAGGAGAAATCGTGTACAAATAAACATTCCCTGCATCCACTGTTTCCGTCTAAATAGAAAAAAAAAATCATGCTTCTTAATTTGCCTTGACTGCGAAACTTCCCGACTTTTACAGAAGAGAAGCAATCTTAGTGTGTTTCTAAGAGAGCGTCTATATTTTTTGAAGATTTACACCTGTTTACACTTCTTTTCCCCTTAACGCGAGGTGATACTTTACAATTGAAAAAAAGGAAATTGTGCCTATTTTAATTTATTTTTATTTATTTTGTGCATTATTTTTTTTGGCACTGTCTACTCGAAAAAGTGTATACAGTTTTCGAGAAAGAAATTGTCAAATAGATGTGGTTTTTATATTTTACTATATAGTTTAATGAAAAGAGATATATAATACGAATATATAATATGAGATATGTAATATGAATATATAATATGAATTTTGTGTAAGAATCAACTGCGCGCGTCTTGTTTCTGTGTTTTTACAACGAATGTACATTTTTGCGAACGTTCACTTATTGCCGCGTGCGCGATCGGCGGCGTTCGAACATCTTTTACTTGTGTTTGCAAAATTTGTAAATTCGTTGTAAACGCACGCAGAGCAGAGGTGTGTAGTTGGCTCCGATACCTACAATGTTACAGT
>QVOB01014812.1:0-12573 GCA_014839585.1 Pseudomyrmex concolor
CACACACACACACACACACAAATCGATCGCTCTCTGTTATAGTCATATACTGTGTTATTTTAATCTTAAAAAAACCGCTAAAGCTTTGACTGAAGTAGTAGAGTTTCCAGCGTGTCTTCTTTTAAGAGAGTTTGTGCAAAGTCACAAATCACTTCCTGCAGTTATGCCAAATATTCCAGCTCTTAGTTTGTCGATGCTCGATTTGAATAAATGTTTGCAATCTCTATCGTTTTTCGTGTTCTCGGATTAATTCTTGTATTTTTTTCCCTTTTTTTCTTTTTTTTTTTTTTTTAATTACTTAAAGCGAGACTACTGCCGTAGATTCAACAGTCGCGAACGTTGCGTTGCGTCGGCGTAGTTCAAATTGCACCCTGGGTGCAACTTTCCTGGCGGCATTAATACGTAAAGTTGCAGGACGAATCGCCGTGAAGCGTCGCGGCCGGGGATTAACGTCCGTGATTTCACTGTCCAATATAAAAGTTTTCCGTGCCCGCGGTCCGATCAAAAAACGAGATAGAAGAAAAGAGGAAAGGGAGAGAAAGCTTTCCGCGTGGAAATTAATGGCACATGCCGATTCCGAAGATTCAGCCCGATTTTGCAATCGCGTTTCCACTACTCTGGCAGCCTCATTTTCTCGTCTTCTTCGCGAATTTCTTTTTCTCTCCCCATTAGTTCTTCGCGTTCGGCCGCGGTAATTCTGCGGCCGGGCGGGGTTTGAAAACGCGAACGTCGAAATTTACTCGTTTATCGCGCGCCGTTGCAATCGCAAAGCTCGAAACGCGCGGAATTATCGGAAATCGCGAAAGGAATCGCAAGTAACGTTCGATACGATTTTTTTGCGCGTGCGAAGATAATAACGCGAACGGCGGTACACGACGACGAGATTCTCTCAGTGGGAAAATGCGCGGCCGGTGTGTTTGACGCGGTTGACCATTTATTTACGGCGATGTGCCGATAACTGATGGCGCGCGTTGTAAATCGCATAGTCCAGGCGCTATTAAATATTTTTGATATACAACGGTTGCGCGATCAATGAACCAACTACATCGTTTGTAAATGCCTGACGCGTTTTGCGATTAGATAGAAATATTTTCTCTAAATTCGGCAAAACTGAGGAAGTGAAGAAAACTCGAAATGTATGGATTCTACAAAAAAAAAAAAAAAGAATTTTCATCTCTTTTTTTTGTTGAAACATCTTCATTTTCCGAGATTTTTTCTCAGCGTTCAGACATTAATTACGGCGATGAAAGACGCGTCGTTTGTGACATATCGGCACATTTTGCGCTCACGGGCTTTGATGTCGATTCTGTTTTCAGACGCGCCTGTGGTTACCCTCGAGCTTGGCAGCAATTTGAATTCAAGCGCTATTCGAGAGGGTATCGACGTTTACTTCGAGTGCAACATCAAGTCCAATCCCTGGGTTTACAAGGTTTCCTGGCGTCATAACGTGAGTCCACATTTCGCCGCCTCTTGTGTGCAGCAACGCACACAAGGGCATAGATAACGAATCCGGTTCAGAAATCGATAATATAAGCCGACGAAGCTTAATCGCGTCGAGATAAGGGGGTGAAACGGCAGCCGCGCACCTGCGACACACGAACTTCCCGTCCGAAAACTCGCGCGTTTGATCTCGGATTCGTATCGGCAAGAGAGAGGACGCTACGCGGAGCGCATATAAAGCAGACTCTCCTCACTGACTAGTAATTAAACCTTTGGAGAATTCGGCTCTTCTTCGGAAATTTTCTCACGAATATTATGTTCCAAAAATGAAGAGAAGGATTTATAGTATTTTTTCTCGATTTTCCCCTGTCAAATATCATGAGCTTCGCGACAAAAAAAAACGCAAGATTATTTCGTTACAAAGTTACGCATTTTGCATATAAAGTTATTTTTATCTTTTTTAATAAAATATTTAATTTTTATTCAATGATAACGAGTGTAATGTGCGCAACCGTTTTTTCTTTCGCTGCTAGAACGCGCGCGATGATCGATAAAAATCATTCAGCTCGGGATTGAGATGCGAGATGCACTGACGCGAATCCGCAGCGTTTTATTAGTGATTAATAAGAATGCGATTTATCAATGTCCGGGCGCATGTTTTAATCCCGTCGTTGAGCTGCTTTTTTATCTTTATCGATGACAAACTCACGCGCGATTGATTTTCAACCGATACCGTAGATATTAATCATTGACATAAAGCGGAATATTCGCTCTATCGCAATTAAACGAGCAATTGCATTTAAATATTGCATGTATAAATACATGTATTCACAAATACAATAAATATGGACTCAGCGTTTATTTTTAATTTTTTATAAAATAAAATATTGTATATTTTATTTTGTTGTTAATATAGACGCACTTTGCGAAACAACACAGATCTAAGGAATGTCGTTCAATTAATGTCGTATATTTCAAACTTTTAATTGCTGAGAGAAAAAGATACGACAAGTTTACGTATGTTTCTGTGTTATTTTATTAAAATTTTATTATGTTAGTAATATAATTAGAAACAAAAAGAAGATCGATATATCGATACGCGATATATATCGATATTCGATATATATCAATGTGCGATATATATATCGATATGCGATATTATGATGTTTGCATAAAAAAATCTTATTTCTGCTCAAAACGCTACTTGGTATAGTACTACGTACTATTGCAACAAAAATATTTTGTATCGACGCGATCTACGTTAAAGTTTTAATATTTCATACAAAATTTATTTATTTTGTTAAAGATTTAACAAAGCGTTTAACTTGGCAAATGAGAAACTACGCAACGACTTTGTGCGTGAAATATTCGTACTTATATGCTGACTCATTCAGTATCGCTATTCGTAATAGAGGTACTACCTCTTGATAATTTCCACGTCAAAATCCACTTTAATCCACTTGAGTGTTTTTTTTCCACAAAAGTTATTATTTTCAAACTTACAAAGATAAAAAAACAATGTACATATAAGGATTTGCATTTCCGTTTCGCTTACAATTTTTCCCACTTATCTTCGCCAAATATATATATATCTCTACCGATAAGCCGAAGATAGAAAGTTTCTATTCCGAAAGATATGTGTTGCAATATTAAAGTTATTGCGATGTTCTCTGAACTTTGATATCCGTTCGAGCCAATTTTATGGCTCTTATCGTGAACGAATGTCGTATACATGGAAACAGCAGGAAACGCAAATCCCAATCAATTCCCTCGATTCGAAGACTCCAAATTTGTTTCGCGAAAACTGAAAGCCGCTTTCGCAGTCTCACAAGTCGCGCGCGTGTGTGCGACGGGAAAATGCGAGAGATCGAAAAACTGTCAGCGCACCTCGTACCGAATTTCTCACGCGGGATTTCTTATCGCTTAGCCTGTGCGCGACCAACAAATAGAACAAAACATAAAGATTATATTCGCGTCTTTTTTTCAACATTAATATCGCACGAAAGAAATGCACGTAATATGCTGTTCGTGTTTTTTAACAAAAAGATTTTTATTTTTGAAACAAAAATCTTTTTATTTTTTCTATTTTTCTGCGTAATTTTGTCAAAAAATCCAAATGTTAAGAAAAAAACCAATTTCGATTAACTGAACTCTGTCTCGTAAGATTATATAGTCCAATAGTTAATACACAGAGAGAATTTTGTATGTTGAGTGAATTAGCTTTCTACGGTAAGCTACGAGTAAACACGGCGTCGTTTGATTTCGTATTCGCAGGGCAATCCTCTGTATCACAATCCCGCGACCGGAACGATAATAAGTAATCAGAGTCTGGTGCTGCAAAGCGTCACTCGCAGCAGAGCTGGGATTTACACGTGCATCGGCAATAATCAGGAGGGCGACGGCGAGAGTAATCAACTGAACTTGGACATAAAGTGTGAGTATCCGTTACACACATTTCTCTCTCCCGCATGTCATCTGCCATCCATAATTTGCCGCGGCGCTCTAATTAAGTTAAACCATTCTCTCAGTCGGTTATTCGCGTGACATTCTCCCCATCGGACGTCCGAGCGTACTTTCTCTGAACCGAGAGAGAGAGAGAGAGAGGATCAAGAGAGAATGTCTCTAGTTTTTGTGAGAAAATTGATGAGAAAAATATGGTCTGTGATAAAACATTTGAATTAAAATAATATCCGATTGTTATATTATAAATATTTGAATCAAAACAGACTATTCGATTGTTTCAGTTGAAATCTTTTCGATACAATTCTTTAATTATTTTGGCCTACACTTTTCTATATGTTTTTTTTTTTTTTTTTTGAAAATGTGATAAAAATTGTTCACTGTTCTCGAAAAGCCAAAGTCGTGAAAAAAGTTAATACATTACGTGTTTTTCAAATCTCATACAAAGTACGCGTAACTAACACTTCGAAGTTTGAGCACGGAATTTCTCATTACTGCCTCTCTATCGCTTGAAGAATGACGATTATGCAGTTTCAGAACGAGAGAGAAATTGCAATGTTGTCTTCCGAATCTCTCCGGAGTCTCTCTAGACTCGGCAGAGTTAATTTCTGTGTCAGCGAGTTCACCGCACTCTCACGGCACATAACTGATACTGACACACCGGCGCGCGCGCGGATCGACGTTAAATCAGCTTAGGAGCGCTTTGTTTACGAGGGAACATAAATCGGGAGAAACGTAGAAGAGGGAAAACGTTCTCCTCCTCTCGCGCAAGATCCCGTGTCGAAGTTTAATATCTGTCGTGCACTATAAAAGAAAACAAGGTTTCATAAAATAGGCTGAGAAAGAACCCGACTGATGAAGAAAAAGAGAGAAGAAGAAAGATCGTAAGTCAATTTTGTATGCGCGCGTTAACTTAAACGCCGAATAAGTTTTGACAGCTTTTGGAATGTTGTAAAAAAAAAAAAAAAAAAAAACAGAAAGAAACACTCGCAAAAGCTCGATATTACTTGCGAGCGCGCGCGTTACGAGTTATTAAACTCGAGATAAACCGCGAGAGAGTACGAGAATGGCGAAAGTTGCGATATATGATTAATTGACAGATTTTTTTTTTTTTTAATCGGGCAAACGACGAGATCAACACCGCGAGTGTGTAATTACACACAAATACGCGAAAAAGAGCGATAATAATAATAATAGTTTCATTAACTCAAAATATTTAATTCAAGACACCTCTCACTTTCTTTCCCCATCTATCTTGAGGATTTTGTATACACGCGCTCGGCAAACGCGCGCCGTCGAAAAGAATTTCGTAAACGATAAGTTTATAAATCATTCACGAATACAATATATATCTTGTTCGCCAACGAAATGATGTAAAACCCTTTTCTCTCTCGCGCGCGCACGCGCGCACGCGAGCTATAACAGGAAATATCGCTCCCTCGCCGTGCGCAATTCGCTAGTATGAATTTATTATAGTAATGTATGCGTTTGCTCTACTTTTTGCACCTCGTGAGTAAAATGTCTTTCAGCGTGTGCAGTTCAGCGGCTACTAAATCACTCCGAACGCTTTACAAACGTAGGAACATATGCGCGTTACGCGCACAACCGAACAGCTTCCCTTTCGCCTTATATAACTATGTTGGATGTGTGTATGCGCGCGCGTTCGCGTGTCTGTGACTTACGACTGACTGACATACGCCAACTGTTTGCACGGCAGCTGCGCTCATCAGTATTTAGAGTTGGCTTTAACGCACATGAATTATCTGAAGATTAATTCGCGCGCGGATTAATAGAGTTGATTGGTTAAAATATATCTCGGTCCCTCTTCCGCGCGCGCGCTTAACATCGGAACAATCAAACCTCGTCAAAATGACGAACTTGAGAAGTGCAATTCATTTGCAAGAAATAAGTTTTATTTCAACAAGAAAAAAACAAAGTGCGAAATATTATCTTTGGAGCTGAAAGCTTTTTTTTATAAATTAATAAAATATTCAAGAAATTAAATACGCGAATAAACTGTTTTTCCAAACATCCGTCAGATTGAAAAATGTAAGCAAAGCTGTGCATACATTCAACTCTGGTAGTTCTTCTAGTTTCAATCACATCACGTGTGTTATTTTAATCATATGCGATATTTACTTGTGCGGAATATTAATACATGCATGTATGCACGAGAGCAAGATTTTACCGAAGATATTTCCGACGCGTCGCGTTTAATTCAAGTTTAATAGAGAAAACAATTGCTTTAAAAAAAATTAGAAAACATCGCTGAAACTATGCATATCCGTTCCGTTTATTAAAAAAAACAAAAACAAAATCTATTTCAAGAGTTTGTGAGAAAAAAGATAAGTTTTTATTTTTGTTTAATATTTTGTGTGAAATGAGCTTCGTGTGCTTCGTCGTCGTCGTCGTCGAACACGACACAAGAGAGAGATAGAGAGACCGCGCGCGCGCGATGATATGAAAAGACCAAGTGATTACGAGATACCATTTCGAAATGACAATGGAAAAGCCGGATCATTATTAGCAGACTTTTTATGATTTCTCATCGCTTTGTGAAGTATATCAGCGCGAATCTCTTTACACATTTATCTCAGCCGAAAGCTTTAACTAAAATTGTCGTGATGTTCCGCTAATCTTTCCCTGTGTGTTCATTTTTCTAAAACCGTAGAGGTATTACATGTTAAAACAGACTTTACTTTCACATGGCATATACATGCACACACATATACCATACACCGTACAACTATCGCGCGTCATCAAATCGCATTCGGGAATATTTCGCCGTGGATTTGACGTGCGCGCGTTTTCTTTGGAGCTCGGAAGAGACGGAATTTCCGTGTAATTATATCGGTTTTAATAACCCTTTCGGCAAGATAAACGGTCGAGTATCTCTCCCGCGTCGAATGTTCCCCGTATAATCCGTATTTTCTTTGTTCATCCCTCCGTCCCGTCCGGCAGCAGCGAGCCCTCGCTATTTTACAGCTAACTAAGCGGCTTAAGATCTCGGATACGGCAGAGCCGCGAAGAAGAAGAAGCTTCTTCCCCATAATTATGCGCGATGAAACTGAATTAAAATCCTAAGCCACGTTACCCCGTTCGCGCGCACGGAATCCGTAGATTTTCGCGAGGCGAAATTTATGTTCGTCGCGTGCTTGTTAAAACTCGAGCGACGTGGATCTCCGCGCGATTTTTCGCGCGTCGTATTTGCGCTACGGATTTTGTTCGATTTTTCTTTTTTTTTTTTGTGTAGAAGAGAACAAGCACACTTCTTCAAAAAGAGATGAGGTGTTTTGACTTCTCATTAAAAATATCTCGCCGTCTGTAGGCTCGTAATGTCATAAACGAGAAAATGCTGTTACGTCGAGCGATTGAAAATTATAATTTTATAATAAATAGAGGCGCGCATTACGGGATACAACGCGAGATATTTTCGCGAGAAAGAATCTTTGAAAATATGCTTGATATTTGCTGACGTGCGAAACCTTCTTGAAGGCAAAACACACGCTTTAAGAATTCATGAACCCGCAATGCGTCTCCTCGTGATCACGTGATCGTGTCTCAAAGTATCTCATCGTAAAAACGAACCAACGCCAACACTCGTACAAGCCCTGTCGGTTTGCTAGAATTTTGCTCGTAATTGTATGAAGAGAAGAAGCGCGCGTTAAATTACAAGACGAGCATCGCCGTAACAATCTGTAATTTAATGCACCGAGCCTAAAAATTCCCGCTGTTCGGCCTCTCGTCGAAGTTAACGTCAGACTTAATCGGAGGGTTTTAAACTGGAGCATTGCAATTAAATGCGATGATAGTAATTAGCCAGAAGCGAGTGCTCGACAACTCGCACAGCTCGTGTATATATACGCGGGTTCGTATTATTCTCTCTAGACCAGTCTCGAAATAAAAAACAAAAAAAAACAAAAAAAAGAGAATGAGAGAGAGAGAGAGAGAAAGAGAGCAGAAGAAAGAATGCGTACGCGTCCCACAACATTTGCAGCGGAATATAATGCGCGGTACATCATAATACGCGGTATTAACAAAATTTTGCATGACGGCGCAAAAATATGTAGCGAGACAAAATCCGCGCGCGCTCTATTCCTCATCTCGCAACTACGAAGAAATATCTTTAGTTTGAATATATTCAAGAGAAAAATAAAAATAAAAAAAAAACGACTCTGGTTTTGTCTAATACCAGACTAAATTCATGTTTCATCATTTGAAAACCGTCACATATTTTATTCACATATATAAAATATATGTAAATTTTAACTATATAAAATTACGTTTAAATTTATATAACACGTGAAATAATTAAAATCGATTTCAATTATCATATTATATATCGTACATTAAACGGTCGTAGTAACGTTTTGCGAATTTATAAATTGACTTATTGCTTTCACGTTGTACGTCGTGAATCGAGCGCGGAAAAAAAAGTTTGCTATTATACGACCAGCAAAAAAATTTATTGAATTTTTCGTCAACAAGACGTTCATCTAGCAACTGATCTTGTTATTCTAGTAAATCTGTTTTTTTTTTTTTTTTTTTTTTTTTTTTCGTCTCACGTTCCGCATCGACGTCGCAAGTGTCTGCAAGAAAACAACCCGGATTACCATAATACTTTGTATTGGATTATCATAATACTTCTTGCGATATACACAAGACGGGCATGCAAAATTTCTTTGAACAACCTCGTTTCCACGCGCGCAACGCGGTTTCGCAAAGTAAACGCGGCGTAAACACGCGATCCTTTAGCCGACGTTTGAGTAATCCAGGTCGCTCAAATAGAAATTGCTGCGCGATTAATGCTTAATTACATGCCGCAGTTTCGCGCGCGACGTCGCGCACGTACTTTTATCGCATGGGCAGCTTCACATGCGAGATCCTGATGCGTATAAAAAATATTATTCCTCGCCCTTATTTCACGCGGATATAAATCGAACGAAGAAACTTAACAACACTGCGAGCGGAAGTTTTTTTCTTCTTAATTTTCCTCGGAGTTTAAAACTGTGACGGTGAGAAGCAAATATTCTCAAGCAGAATCTTGTTTTTACAACAAGAGAAACACAATTTATCTCGTAAAATAAACAGTGTAACAGTGTAATAATTTCTCAAAAAGACAATCGGATGGAGATTCGAAATTGTATCAAAAATAAAAAATATAACAGATACGATTACGCAGTTGAGATACTTTGAACCATGCGGAGATAAAATTTTCGATATTATACACGCGGAATTAATGGCGACTTTCATACCGTAATGCGGTAAAAGGTTGGCACTTTATTCCGCGCGACAACAAAATCGTGCCGATTTATAACCGACTCGATCCGCCGCGTCTCTCTCCGGCCGGAAGTAGATACGGTACGTCATCGGTCAGCCGGTTGCGCATTTATCGACGCGCAATACGCGCGCTTTCTCTCTCCTTCTCTCTCTCTCTCTCTCTTTCTCTCGCTCTCTCGCGAAATTCGTTTCGCTAACTTTAGATTCCGCTTGCAGTAATTTAATTACACGACGGGACGCGAACTAGAATGCCGCCGCCGTCGCTGCCCGGATGAAATATGTCAATGAATTTATCGCAGCCGCACGAGCTTGGACATTTATTCGCGCTGCAAAAGTGAATTCGATTTCTCGTACGCGCGCCGGGCGTTTTGATTTATTCGCCGTGATAGATTGGATAGATTATGTAGTCGCGCGAAAAAAGCCAAGACGTCGCCCGGATGGCTGGCGATAGATCGATACACGCGTCTACTCGTCCGTAATTCTCAACAATACGAGGCGCGCGAACGTTCAAAGGAGATTCGCGAGAGACTCTCGAAGTGAATTTTCTCTTTTTACGTTCAACCAGGAGATAATTCTCTCAAACGGCGCGAAAACACGGAACGTATTAATTAACAACGGTGTATTGATACATCAAGGATCGCCGCTCATTGTGCGCGCGATACAGTCAGCGCGCGCATCGGCTGATAATCATCACCTTTCCGAAAGATCCGTCGGGTCGATACTACAACTGATGTGATCGCGTGTAACCGACGTTCATTAGCGTCGCGGTAAATCGAAACTATATAATTAAGACAAAAAGTCAGCCGCGAGACTTACCGCGTAAATTTTAATGTTTAAATCTAACGGACTGCGCGCGTTATCGCACGATGTATCGCAATATATCGTATCGCGCGCGCGTTGCGGCGACGAGATCGCTTATCGCGCGCGCGAGATACGACGTTCGATACGAACCCCTCCGTCAAAGATCTATCGATCGGTCGACGGCGAGAACGCGCATCTAACTGGCTCCATTAACGCCAGCTAATTAATGTATCTGATTAAGCAAGGTATCGACACACATGTATCATCTCAAGTCCCGGGCACGCTCGATCCATATATAATATCTGTTATCTAGATAGTTGGTGCGTGTTGCCGGGTTGCATGGCATAAGCTATGCGAGCGGTACATCGTCGCCACGACGCAAGCATAAATCTTCGTTATTTGACGTAATGGCCACTCGCGCGGCCTCATACGCGACCGTAGATTATTATTATTATTATAAATTCCCGCGACGTACGTGCGACATTCTTACGAAATTTTACCAGTAACGAGAGAGGGTGGAAAGGGATGATATGATGTACCGCGGCTCGGCGCCGCGTGACGCGATGTTCCCTCTCGCTCGATCGACGAAGATTCATGACGTAAATGCCGGCAAACATAGAATAATATGCTCGGCGGTGCCCGGGGCACACACTCTATCGCTCTCTGTATACAGGATGTCCCGAGACTAATGTACCGTTAAATCTCCTAAGGAATCTGTCACCGCCAGGATATCCGATAATTCTTCGCTCCTGTGTTTCTTCGTGCGTTCCATTGTACGGGCGTGCTCTCGCTGTCAGACATTCGGAAAGACTTTAACGGGCTGTCGAGCGTAATTTTCGTTTCTGTCAGAAGCGAGAGAAATTTGTTAGGCGCTCGGGTTCTAAATAAGGTTGGAAAGCGAGAAGGGCGCTCCTCTCAGTTACGTAATTACGCGCGTGCTCTCGGTGGAATTATGTACATAAATTTACAAATGTATTGATTTTATCTTTAAATACATGATCTTGAAATATTGCTAAAATATTTTTATCGTAAAAAAGACTTATGGAAAAAGTCATATCTTACGAACTTTTCCGTACGGTTTAAAATCGCAGTCTTCCAATCTCGAACGTATGTACTCCGGGATTAGAAACACATCCCTGCGGAGATCCAGAAATATTTAAGATATACGCCGATATACCTCGGAGATCAATTCGTTCTCGCAGATAATCGAGATGGACCGTTTCGAGTCCCCAAACAGAAAAAGCGAGCAACTTTGCTCTCTCATCCTCTTCCTTTTCCTCTTCCCTTCATCTCCGGCGCGCGTTTCATGCGATCCACGCGCGACAGATCGACGTGCATTTTTCACGATGCAGCCCGATATTGCGGCCCGTTGAATTATGCATACACGGCGCAGATATCATTTCGATAGCTGGCACGGACGCTCGGCGTGAGCGATCTGTCACTGAGGCTTAATGACCGGCATTAATTGGTTATTGTCAGTGTGGCTCCGGCCACTGATCGATCGCGATATCGCGATACATTCCGAGTATCCTTTATCGTTCGCCATATTCTCCGCCTATTGCCGCCGCTTTTATTCAAACGAGGGAGAAAAGGACATTCGGCGCTGACGAAGGAGATCAGATATCGAGTCACCCCTCGGTCCCGGGGGTTTAATTCAATTTTTCAAGATAAAGGAATATATCCCTGATCGCATTTAACTACACCGTTGACGATACAAGAATCCGTATTTTGCATGCGTAATATCGCGCGAATCTTCGTTTCGCCTCGAAATATTTCGAAAGTTGTGGGAATTTCCCCCTCTCATTTTTAAAGATTTCGCGAAATCTCTCGAGCTTTTTACGTTAATTTATTTCCGAGTAGTTTCGAAAAAATATTCAAAAGAAAGTAAACAAAGACTAGCTTTAGCGAAGAAAATCGGTCGGTTGGTCGGTTTCAAACGATCTTGAAAATTTACGGAAAGAATTTCTGGTAAACGAGGCGATAAAAAATTTGGAACGCTCGAGAGCACATCGGCGAGGTTTGTGTGTTATACGCAATCGCGCGACCTCGCGATATCGGCAGACCCATGAAGATCCGCGATAAAAACGCGCTTTTCCAATCATCCCGCGATCGCGTGTAACGCTCTCGCCGCACGATCAACGTCGCAGAACTCTCATGACCTTTATTGGCAAGACATTTTTCGACGATCGCCCCGAGAGGAGGACAAAGAGTTCCTCCGACCGTGTGTGTGTGCGCGTGTATATGTCTGGCTCGACACACGATTGGCCGACCGAGAGTCGCTCTTTCCGGGAAGCATTCCGGGCATCGTCGAAGGATCGGACTTCTTTCGACAACTGTGCAAAGTACAAAGGGGGATGCGCAATACGCGAGGCACCGGATGCCGTCTGGAATTTTATGACTGATCTAATCAATGAAAGGTCAGTCTCCACATGCGAGCCGAATATCTCGCATGCTCTCCTCACTTCCAACGTCCAAAGTATTATTGAATTTCCCAGACGAGACGGACCGGGCTTCTCGGTTCCGGTAAGGTTTCGAAGTCGCAGGAGATCTTTTGTCAACTTACACCGAATATCTTCTTTCGTTCGTGGAAGC
>QVOB01014813.1:0-24706 GCA_014839585.1 Pseudomyrmex concolor
TTTAGATCTAATTAGATCTATTTTTCCATTTTTTTTATCTTGATAGATATAAGTTAGATCTACTTAAATTTAATCCATTTTTTCTCGGGCTATAAAAAAAAATTAAAACATTTTAAACTACACTTAAGAATATTCAGCATATTAATGTGGAATGTCGACATGAGTTGAAAACTTGAAATATGTATATCGCGGCAACGGAAAGCCCGCAGAAAAGGCCTGGAGTTGGTAAGAACGAACAAGAAATAAGGAGACGGTTTCAATTCAAAAAGTCAGAGCAACTGCAGACGCGCTGAGAAAGAGAAATCTTGTCTCGTAACCGGTGTGTCTCCTTTGATGGGAAATCCGTGAAAAGTCGAGATTGAATTATCCTACCGTCGTCGCGGGGATAGAAGCGGACGTAGAGAGCAAAACGAGAGAAAAAGAATCACGCGGACGAGTACAGAAAGATATAGCGCGCGCGTGCAAGAGAAAGAGAGAGAGAGAGAGAGAGAGAGAGAGAGAGAAGAAAGATAGGGAAGAAAAAGAGATAAAGAACGAAAGCGACGCGTGATAGAAAGAGAAAAAGAGAAAGAGGAGGAAGAAGAAGAGGAAAGGGGAAATGAGAGAAAATAAAATATACGCCGGCCATTGGCGCGACTTCGTTTCGTACATTTTATTTGAGCCAATTGGATTTATTTATGCGGGTGGCCCAGGGTTGGGAGATGCACGAGAGAGGCTGTACGAGGCGGAATGGCGCACCACCGGTAAAGGAGTTTCCCTCTTTTTCCCACTTCGCCACCCCACCACGCCCTTTCGCTGTCCGGGACTCCGCACTTTATTGTATATTTAATTCCTTGTTGTTTATCTCCGTCCTGCGCTTTCTCCGCGTCGTATCTCGTGCAGATTTAAACAGATATTCAGCGGCAGCAGGGTGCTGTGTAGAATCGAGAGAGAGAGAGAGAGAAAGAGAGAGAGAGAGAGAGAGAGAGAGAGAGAGAGAGAGAGAGAGAGAGAGAGAAGAATAGGAGAAAACAGGAACAATAAAATGTTACCAAAAGGGCATATTATTGCTCTTTAAATTTTGCTTCTTTATCTTCCACCGAAGCTACGCAGTCTCGGATTATCGTACAACTTGTAACGGAACAAATCAAGTGGATTGAGACTGACGAGAGCCTTTGAAAACGTATATCACACGAAACTCTATCCAAAATCGATTTTAAAATATGTGTTTTTTTTTAACACACATACTTGTGCAAAAAGTAGCATTTTATTTAAATTACCTGTTTTCACAGAGTGGACAATATTGCGGCATGTGTGTGTAAATACACGTACTGGGCAAAAACACATATACCACATATTACCAAGAATATTCTGCGGTTGTACAACTAGATCAATCCAATAAATTGTCTAAAGCGGAATTGATAGAGTCAGTAGATATATAGCTGCTAGCAGAATATAGTTTGCGTCCGCGCTTTTGAAACTATGAATGTCAATTTAGCTCGAATTAATCTCACGCATAGTTAAACACAATGTATATTTGCTTATATTTAACAAATTGTAACACTCAAATTGCACACTTTTCCTCTCTCTCTCTCTCTCTCTCCTCTCTCTCTCTTTCTGTCTCTGTTTACAAATATAAAATTCTAATATCGCATGCTCACGAATTGTATTCAAATTTATTTTATGATTATATTTAATGATTCTATTTAATGATTCTATTTAATGATTTCACGTGAAGCAAAAGGCAACGACGATAATTTTTGAATAAAGAAACGCGTCCGTAAAAAAAAAAGTAAAAGACTTAGGAGCTTACTTCCGGCTCGCCTAATCGTGCTGCTATCCGCCACGAGCTGCATTCTCACGCTCATCTACATGCACGGGGTATACATCAATATTCGAGGCGGCCGGAAAAAGGACCCCGTTTTGCATAACGGACCCCCCGCTCGTGTCATTTCTCCTTTCGCAGGGATCCCAGTGGGACATCGCGTGGCAGATCCTGAGAAAGGAGTAGCGTAAAAATACACGCGCTCCGTGGGTCACCCGTTCAAGTCTACGTGTCGATGAATCCAAACGTCGTTGTCCACGTTCTCAAGAATTGTAATGCGAAGCGGTTTGTGAACATGCCAAATAGAGCATAAATCGCGCTCGATCATGAGACTTTCGGACTACTCGTCGTAAAAAAACAATTCCGCTATATTTTCGTTCGTTGTCATAATTGCATTACACGTGTGACAAAACGTTTCTCTGTGGAAGCAAAATCGAAATACGTCTTTAGAAATATCTTTGTGTTCCAAAGATATGATTTTTTTTCTCATAAATGTTCTCTAATCTCCAGATTATAAATAATATTAAGTAAACTGAATGACTGGAATTGATAAAAAAATAAATTTTAATCGTGAACGCTATTGTGATTTTCTCGCAAGAAAAATTGACTCCATTGCATTCAGCTTCCCTCGTGCATGCGTGCGTGCGTGCGTGTGTGTATAGCATGTTATGTTTTACAAAAGATCGCGCAGACTGCGACGCGAGAGCGTGGTGTAACCCGGAGGAAGAAATGTGGGTTGCGTAAAATTTAAATAATTCAGGAATGACCCTGACCCTGGTTAGGCCGCGGGGTGACCCGCAACCTGCGATTACAATCACAATGCATCGTCGAGTTCTCAGGGTAAGACAGGTAGCGCCCGTCTGACCTGCATACATTAAATCGAAATCGTCAGGTTTGCGTCTATATATATGTATAATCCAAATACGTATATGCAAAGAGAAGAAAAAAAAACATGTAGTCAAGCAAAATACAGCATTTCTATATGAATTGCCAATCTTTCGTTATACTCGCACATGTACGAACTCGTCGAAGTTACTCAAATATCCTCATTTCCACTTCCACACTTAGAAGATAATAACTTTCACTTAAAGAAAATAACGGAAAAAAACTATGTTAACAAAAGAACGATTGAGAAAAAGCGAAAAGTTTACTTCTTTTTTTGAAGAAAAAAACATTTTTTTTAAAACGAATATTGTAGACTTCGAAATCTAAATTTTGGACTACAATGATGACATAACCAGTTGCATCGTTCTCTTACGTTGCGTCATTGTCATCATGTTTGAATGCAAAAACTGGATTTATATCCGACACGGTACATACGCATAATCCAAGAAGTAACGAGTATTTAACCAGCGCGCATTTAAATGTCCGATAATCGCAACATTAACATAACTGTGAACAATTTCGAATATCAATGCTTGAGAGGTACGTTCTGGGAGTACACCGATCAGCCAAAATGAATCGGTTTCTCCCTTCTACATGCATCGTTTATTCTGACCGTTGGCAGCGTCAAGACCTGCAGAGGCTGAAAGAGAACAATGCGCATATAAAAATGGAACTTGATTTTTTTTCTCGCGGAACCGATTCACTGCCGGTCAATATACACATCGCAAGATTGAGTCGCGAGATTTGAGACGGTGAGAAGCTGAATCGTTTGGCATTGAAATTAATAATTTCGAATGCACATAAATAATAATTTTCGAAACGACACGCGCAAATTGCGAAAGCGCAAATTTGAAAAGAAAATCTAAATCAGCTGGACGAGGGAGAATCTTCAAAATCTTTTCGATAATTAGATAATATTAAATAGAAATCGTACATATATATATACGCGCGCGCACACACACACACACACACACACACACACACACACTATACGGTACGTGTGTTTAATCTATTATCACAAATCTGTTAATAATTTATTTATGAATTCAAATGACATACTGTTGCACTCTAAATGGCGATGCAATTAACATTTCCATTTCGCCGGCAAAATTGGTTATTCCACATTCAATGCATGATGTTAGTTACCATAATCCGGTAATTAAGTAAATACATCTACAAACGCGACTAGCGCGCTATTTACGAAATTCAGCTGATTTAACAATTATAATATACACATCGCAGCAGCAAATCATATTTCATTTGTAAAAATGCAAATTCACGATGAACGTATTCCGGCGGAAATTAACAATTTATTATTTCCGGGAAAGACGGTAGTAGCAAAAAAATATAATGTGAACAATTTATTTAAGTATTATTCACAATAGTAAAGCTCGATGTCGTAACATGAGCATCTCGAGATTCAATTTAATATTGAATTTAGATCGGAGATAATCTCCGAGACTGTTCCAGGCATCGTTTGATCTAATAGCGAAGAAAATTTGGAATCCGCAGTTTTACTGTCGGATGAGTATAAATCTGGATTATCGTTTATCAACATCGCCGTCATTTCGCACATTGTTTACGAGCAATCTGGGGAAATCGTAAAATGTCTGGAAACATTTCAGATCAATGACCACGTCTTTATAAGCACGGACGACCAGGAATAGGACTCACATCGGCCGCGTATTAAAAAAAACAATGTGTGTGTACACAAAGCAGATTTACAATTTGACGTTTTCAAATTTAAATAACAAACAATTCCACGTCTGTCTAAAAATTTCAGAGATTATTAACGCAACAATTCGAGTTAACTGCGTATCTCTCGTTTTGATTCGAATTGAATCTGAAAGACGTTATTTCAAATAATATATGTGTTATTCACGAAACGCTAATAGAGCGCGCGATCAAAATTTATTAACGAGCGGCGGTGGCGCGGTCGGGGCCGGAATTAGCGTTCTCGATGCTCGGAACTAAACAGCCGAAGGGTTGCAAACTGGTATGCAGATGAGCCGAAGTGGTCGACCCCGGAGGCGGATGTTGGCAGTCTGCAGCTACGTAGACAATAGGACAGTGCCATTATGTCCGTCGAATCCTAAAACCCCCATAAAGTCGTTCTTCTCTGTCTATTATTCCGCCGATGGCAGGCCACATTGTGTATCCGGCTTGCCACGGGACTTCCAACCATTGTCGGCCCATCTAATTATT
The DNA here is from genome assembly GCA_014839585.1 of Pseudomyrmex concolor. Taxonomy (NCBI): domain Eukaryota; kingdom Metazoa; phylum Arthropoda; class Insecta; order Hymenoptera; family Formicidae; genus Pseudomyrmex; species Pseudomyrmex concolor. The sequence continues at coordinate 4,895 of QVOB01014813.1, forward strand.
CGCAAATCTTCCGCTTGTTGTCGGCTCTCATCCTCTCTCTCCTCTCTTAACTCTCGCTAAAATTTCATCGCTTGTAAAGCCACTCGGAGATCGATCGCGATTTGCGTCGTCGTATTTTGATACAAGTCGGACTCTCTCTCTCTCTCTCTCTCTCTCTCTCGCGAAATCCAATGTGTGTTTAACGACTGAATGTATTTTCATTCGTTTAGTTTTTGTGTTTACTAATGATTTAAAACTTTTAAACTTACCTCAGGATCGTTCGATTCCGCCTTTTCGTATGTAAAGAGAGGAGCCAGCTTGTCGTAGAGATTTACGCGTTCGTGAAGATCTTTGAATGGGTTTTTGGTACTGAAAAAGTCGAGATCAATGTCTAAGATATAGGGAATATCTTTCTCAGGAAGATATTGGCGCAGCACCGAGCTAACGGCGGTGAAGTCATCTTTCTGCAACATAAATATCAAACGCAATACTTATTATTAACAACCACGCTAGCGTTTGTGTATATTTTATACGTAACATATTTACAGCATTTTAAACGTCTCCATGCTCAAATATTTTCGTAAACGTTGTACATCTCCGTTACATAATTTCAATTATTGCGTATTGTTTTCAATTACCCCCAACGAATAAGCTACGAATTAAAACATTTTCAATTGCAATTGTAATAATTTGCGTACGTGTGTGCAACGTAAAGTGAGTTGAGAGCGCGTATATGTGTGTGTGCGGTCTTAGAAAGGTGAGATATTCATTATTTTTCATCGTCGACACCAGTCACAGTGCCATTTGTTACTGAGAGCGAGGTTATTCATTGAAAGTTATCGCGCGGCAAAACAACTCGCTCGATTTCTGCGAAATTGCAACGACAAACGTTGCAATACTTTCTACAATTCTATTTTTTTTTGTTCGCTTTTTTCGCGCGTTGACATCGGTAGCGCGAGAAACATTAACGATAATTATCAATAAAACGATCAATTGATGACGTTGTATCGAGTCCGCGATCCAATTGCGGTTCAATTTTGCAAACGAGATCTCACCATCATATAGAGAGGGAGAAGACAAACGGGGGAGGCCGAACAAACGTCGAGGAGAGAGATCGGCGACATGAGCGTAACCGTTCGTATGAACTGGATATTGTTTCGTGCACCGGGACAAAACGCGATGTTGCCCGCGCGTATAAAGGATTTTTTGTGACGCGCAAAAAAACAATGACTGCACTCGAATTAATTCTGTTAGAATTGATACTCGGTCCCGACCAGAGAGAGAGAGAGAGAGAGAGAGAGAGAGAGAGAGAAAAGGGAGGGAGGAGATCGCAATTTGCATACATTCACAACAATGAAATACAACGGTGCGCGCGCGGGGTGAACTGTAATATTAGGAGAGGTGAGGAGAACGAAAGAGAGAGAGAGAGAGAGAGAGAGAGAGAGAGAGAGAAAGCAAAACCAACGATCATCATGAAACCGCAGTGGTTCTCAACGTTTTGTTTCGTTCCAAGAAGACTGTTTCTCGACCGAAATTACACACCGTATGCAATTAAGTGAATTTTAATTTAATATTCGCCGATTTCACGATTTAAAATATTTCATGAAAAATGATAAAGCGAGAATTGTGTGTTATTTTTTTTTACGTACGTATAAAAATGTGCAATATTTGAACCGAGTGAGAAACACTTGTGGCAATTTTCTTTTTGTACAAATTGTTTTGCAAATTGTGAAACGGAGGAAAGACGTAGGTAATTGCCACAGGCTGTTTTTTGCGCGCACGTAAGTGTTGGTAATAATTATCAGAGGAATTTTCCCATATCACATATTGTTTTCGAATAACTTGTAATAATTTTTTCCTCCTTAATGCCCCGTAGGCATACATTAGCATTTAAAACTTCTCTCGTATGAGTTCTCGCATTACACGACACGCGCATGACACGTATGCAAATCGCATGTGCGTTTAGAACTTTCCACTCTCAATACGGTGATTAATATTTGTAAACGAAACGTTTTATTATCACGCCACCGATATTGCATTCTCGCGTCGATATAATCATTTATCTCTGATTGAATAATTCAACATGTCAAGGTATTTTTCTCGTCAAATCACATTATTATTCTAATTATGATTTATTTAGATATTTATAAGCTCTCTCCGTTATCATCGAAAAAAATTGCCGTGTTGTTTTTTTTTCCTCAAAAAAGCCTGTGGCGAATTTCCTTTATTTATATGACGCACGTATAAAAGAGATCGTAAGTATTCCACTCTTCGCAATTGTAGTTTACAATATATGGAAGTGCACAAATGCGAAATGTCATTGCCGGCTAAATTTAAATCGCTCGAGTGCGAAAGTCGGACGTTGCACTCGGCGCAAGTGTAATAACGCGGTAATCTGTCGACTTCGATTTCAGCGGATATTTTCGTGCCGTGTGAATTCGGTAAAATTAACACACAATTGCGGAACAGCGCGAAACTCACTATACTACAAGTATTTACAATGTTTTTTTTTTTTTTTTTTGTAATCAAATAAACTTTATAAAGTTTTATTTATGCATTAGGTCATATCATACATATACACACCGCGTTTTGTGTATAAAATTTGCATTCCGTTATTTTGACATTTCTCTCACGCGTTTGCGGTTTTTGCAAGAATTATAGAAATGTATTTCCACGTCTTCCTGACAATGCAAATCTTAACAAGCGTTTACACGTGTCTCAAAGAGCAATTAATTGAAAGGGTTCGCGTTTGTAGACGAATGTGCCTGAACAAACGTATAACGTGGCCGCTCACAAAAGGATTGCGTTGTCATGTGTGCGTGTACCGCGCCAGAGATCGCATCGGTCACACCACTGTCGCGGCCGCAATTAAGGCGAGCACTGCCATATGCAAATGGTCGCATTGTCTTGACCCAAAGTAACGCGTTCTCTTAGCTGACTCATTGTGATTTCACGGACAGTTATAAGAGTTCACAGAACCACAAAAATCAAATCACAGCTCCCTTATATTTCCGTCGGGTGTGCAATACACTCGTTGAACGAATTTTTTTTTTCAATCCGATGCACAGTGATTTAATTTTATTATTTAGAAGGACATTGCTGAACAAGCAGAACAGACATCTGGCTAACATTACACAATGAGTTCTATAAATTTCTTTGCATTGCATTTTGGAGTAGGTGGCCGCGTGAATTATTAAATTACTACTGTGCGATGGCTTAAAATAAAACCGAAATAATATTTGTTTTCTGATCCGGTGCTTCGCATTTGTCTTTCTTTTATTCATAAAATTTTACCAATATAAAGCCAAGCGATTCTTCAAAACAACTTTATTTATCAAAAGCTTATACGTCGCGCGCCGATAATGAATTAATACGCGTTTACGCAATGTGTCGTGGGCGGTGCCCACGCTCGTGACTCGATGACGCGCTCATTCCCATTGAATTAGCAGTAGGATTTCCGACGCTCTTTCACCCTCACGGCCCAGCGCTAGCCCGTCGTCGTCGTCGTCGTCGTCTTTCAATCGCAAATCCACCCGCGTTACATCCACGACACGCAATCAACGGCACCGCGTGAGCTCGTGAGATACGTGGTGTGTGTATACATTGCGCTCTCGGCCGGGTGTCGATTCTGATGCATTGTTCTTGCACAAGGTGAATTAGTCTCGCGTGCCGGTCCGGGGACGGCGCGGGGCGAGCAGAGACTCGGCGCGTTAATTAAAACAGTATACCCCCCGTCAACGCGCACACGGCAATTCGAATTTCGCGCATATGTCAAATCTTTGCTCCCTCCGCGCGTGTACACGCCACGATTTCCGTTACGTGTAAATTAAACTACATCTCGAAATCTCGAAATGTTCGCAAACGCGAAACGGGATCGCACCCGACGGGTGCGCAAGCCAATCAATTTTTTTCAAATGTTACACGGAATTGGCAAAGAACGGAGCGAATTATCAAGTGCAAAATCTCAAAAGCGAAACGCCCATAAATACTTCCATCGGGCAAATAGAAAGTTGATACAAGTCCGTCGAGCATTTCTCGTACGTATCGCGGCCTCTCTTACAACGTCCCACGTCCGAAAGATGATGTATCTTCCTGCCTACGTAAGAAGCCGCCACACTACACGGAAATCTCGCTGCACGCCTGAAACGCCGTCGGTGTTCCTAAAGACGTCAAGCCTTTACCCTCTCTTCGATCAACGTCGCACGGCACGTTCGGCCACGTAGAAGAGGCCGGACGAACGACGACGAGTTGTCACGACGAGTCAGCACGTTTTGTAGGAGGGCTCCGTGTGGATGGGGCCTTCGGTGCTCAGTATGCAAGCTCGGTGGTGGCCGCATCCGGTAGGTACGCGCTCGCGCGCGCAAGCTCGGAAACTCACGTTGCATTATGTATCCGTCTGTCGATACCGGGCACCACGCGCCAGCGCGATGATAAGAATAGAATAATAGAATTTTCTATGAACCTCCTGTCGCGCCAAGGCAACATGGAGGGAAAGAAGACACTGCGTCTCACGTGTATCTCGCCGGTGGATCTCGCCTCGTATGCTTTTCCTGATCGATATCGACGCTGAATTATCGTTAAAGTGCTACCGCCGTCGGAGCTTTTTTTCGAGAAAAAGATTCTGTCGTGTTCCATTTTCTTTCACGGCACATTCGTTTTCTTGAGAAATGATAAGCTGGTCGTATGGAAAAGACAACAAGTCTTCTCTTTCGGAAAAAGAGAAGGAATATTTCTTGATAAACACAAAAAGATCTGAATTTCGGTGATTGTTTCTAATTCTTGTTAGATTATAACGTAAATATATTTCGAAAAATTTACACACGAGAATGCGCAATCCTATCTTTGTCGCAGTTGTCGCTACTATTCAACGTCAGAGCCACATAAACGCGACACAATCTTTCTCTCTCTTTCTTTCTCGGCCTTGTTTGAAATAAATTACGTCTAGATAAGTTTTGCTCCCATATTTGCGTGTGTACGCTACTGAACTATACTATCTTAACGCTACTGCGGTTCTACCCGCTGGTAATTGTCGGCCAATTACCGTAGCGCTGACGTATTTAGTCGCATGCGAAAAGAGCCGTCCATTGTTTTGCTCCCCGTCTCGGTACCCGCGCTCCTAATTATGTATAATGTCCGCCGGGAAATCGCCGGCGATACATCCGCGAACGTGCGCCTCGTCCCATTGTTTGCGCGAGCAATCGACGGCCCCTTTCCCTGAGAGAGTGAAACTGTAAAAGCCACTGGAAAATCTAGGAAACGACCGCTTGTTAAAATTCAATTTTCTACGTGACCGTCCGTAAGTAGCTACGTTAATGGTACATACATTAACGCGGCGGCGTAAAGTTTCCACGCGTTTTCAGCAAACTTCGGCACATTAATAGAAAAAGACCTCTATCTTTACGGAATTCGCGTTTTTTTTTTTTTCGACATATTTATACTCCGATAAGAAAAAACATGCACATGCGTGAATTTCAATTTGACTTTGTTCTATTTTTAACGTTTTCTCATTTCTTTAAATTGTATTTTGTATAAAATACAAAGTTGTTGTAAGTTGTTATTACAATAAATATAAATAATTATAATAATTCAAACATAAATTTTATTGTCTTGTTTTTTCCTACATCTATTTTCTAAATTTTTTTCACGTGTTTTCTCTTCTTTCGTCGATGTGTTACAGATATTCTGATGCAAATTATATTATGTGTGACCTTTAATAATAATCAGTCGCTCGGCTCACAATCAGTGCGCGCCATATTAAAACGTTGTAACACTTTTGCCAACACCTGTAGCAGCTCGCATTTAAGCAAAGGTACATCTAATTTAAGTTTTACGCGCGAAGCAGCAAACTAGACAACATTGTCCCGCGTGGCATAATTAATTCTCGTGATGTTAATTAACGACAGTGAAACTTATCCTCTCCGCGTAATCACGATCGCGCACTAAGATTTTTACGTTTCTGCCGTGTTTGCACAACTTGCGTTATAAAAAGATACTATTGCACAATATTATTGCATACATGTGTTTTTGTTATTTATACGAGTTTTATCGCGTTAATTTCATAATTCTCCACAAGTACAAACTTATAATACATTCTATCTAATCAAGAGATTTTCAATTTCTCCGTTTGTAATATCGAAGAAACTCGCAAATTTGTAAGATTTGCGAAATTGAAACTACAGTTCTTGTAATAATACTTAAAATCTCGACCAACTCGAAGAATCGTCCGATATTATTCTTTAGAGAAACAAAAAACTTTTGCTTTTTCTCTACTTAATACATGTATTGTTTGCTGAGAAACATTTTTCCTGCAAATACAAGAAAATTTGAGAAAGAAAGAAGTACGAAAAAATAAAAAAATAAAAAATAAAAAAAAATGCAAGAAAAAGAGTAGTACTCGATAGTAGCAGTACAGAGCAACACAAGAGGAATTCAGTAGTGTATACACAAGTCTTAGGTGTCACGAAGCTTTGACCGCAGGCCACAAACCGTACCAGCAGTCGACAAAACACAAGCCGAGAGAAAGAGAACACATCCAGAAGTGGATGAGAGAGGAGAAAAGAGAGCCGCTCGATCGCGGCTGCAGATGCTGGCGATAGCGTGTATAAAAGATGTATCTACATTTAGTTCAGACAGGCACCACTTTATTCGCTCGCCGAGCGCTAACAAGTGTTTTCCATCGGTTGAAGCGGTGCTTTAAAGATCCGCCGAGTGCAACCGGTCTGCCACGAAGCCGTGCTACTTGGTAGCTCGTTTGGAAAACCGGCAAATCTTTACACGCGTGCAACTAGCAACTGTCAATCAACGAAAGCAAAGTATTCCACATGTTGCATCTCGGCAGTGCAGAGTTATGAATTGCACGGTATTAGTTTTCTTTTTCTCTCTTCCCGCGTCCTTTCTTTTCAAATTTAGCAACTGGGCTGCGGCGCATTTTTAATTATAAAAGCGGTTATTATTTAATTTTTACGATTCAAAAGGGGAGAGAATTTTGCGAGAAATCGAGCTTATAAATCAATATACTTGTGATCGAACAATATAGCGTGATCGAACACTGACACGAATTCGTGTACGAATTTTGCAAAAACCACGTTGATACGTGACGAGTTATACAACACGCCGCGAGTATATAAAATGGGGATAACAAAACAATTCAACTCCCTATATAATAGATGGATATAAACTAATAGGTTTCGCGTTGCCTCTCAAATATACCCCCCGTAATTCCATTCTTACGTGTCCGGTACGGTTTCTCGAACAGCGAAACGAAAGTGGAATAAGAGACCGCGATGTATGGAAAGAGTACTTCATCATTTATAGATGTCGACTAACATGCAAGAAGCAACTTCGGCCTCACGGAGTCGAGAACTTTCGACTTTGATGGGGGTTACACAACAACGAGCTCTCTCGAGAATCACGATTCAGTGACATGTGGCCGGCCTGTTATCCGGATATCGTCGCGGACGGGTGCATATAAACGTAAAGTTTGTCGTGGAAAGTCAGCGTATATAAATGTCGACCCGAGCGCAGAATCGAAATATCGCATCCGCGGCGACGACTTCTAACGAGAAAAGTTGAGTCGGTGTGAAGAAGGTGGTGCTTCATTTTCAAAAAAAAAAAAAAAATCATCGTTTTAAAACAAAGTTCTGTTTGCGATAGTTCCGCATTTTCAGGAAAAATGTCGCTCAATAGTAATATCAATCTTCATTTTAATGATAAAGTCTTATAATCATCGAAAATTCCTCCCAATAGATTTGATCAATAGTTCATTGAGTACATTTTCAATTAATTTTGATTAATTATGTGCGCAGGAAAATTATAAACGCAGACACGATTTGCGCGGTAGTTCGCTGTTAGTTGGTTGGTAATGTGGATAAGCCACACGTCGAGCTGAAATATATGACGAGAGAGGATCAGGGCGTGTTGGGGGTTAAGGTGGCACGAGCGAATTCGTGGAAGTGGTCTACCGCTTCCTGATAGCTCCAATAGCGGTTAATCGGGGCGGCTTTGTGGAAAGCGGTCTCGTGGGATACCAATTCGAGAACGATTCTTCGGATCGTGAACGCAACCGAGCCGTGCGAGTATTAGAAAACTATAGTGGCTCGTTCAATTTCCGCGAGAAGTTCGAAATCGCGATTCGATACAAAAATAACGTTCTATTAGCCGCCTGTATTAAATATCGAACAAAATCGCCGCGCGTGATCGAAATTCCTGTCACGTCATCATATCTCTCTTCAAGATAACTTTCAATTGTTTGAGTTGCTTTTTTTTCTCTTCTCAAAGTGCATTGGTCAAAGCGGCATTCGAAACTCCGAAACGCAGAGCGAGATAATATGGTGAACTCTGTTTCAACTATCGTAAATATATTCTCAGAAAAGTGTATTAAAAACCAGAACGTATTTTTAAGGCGGTCCTATTGCACCTTATTCTCAATCACAGTGTGATTCACATATATATGTCCGCGTTGGATCTTCAATTATAGACCCGAATAATAAGTCAATCTTAAAAAAATGCAAATAAATATCCAAAACGGACGTGTAAAAAAGTCGAGGATTAATTTAACGTCCCTCATGAAATTTCCCTCATGAGAAACATGAGGGAAACTTTTGCAACAAGTGGCATCGTAAATACGATGATCGACCGTGTTTACGATGTCGCCACATCTATAACTTCGTCGCGTAACGGGCTTATACGCGCGCACCGCGATATCTTATTCCGCGTACCTCTACATTCCGCTTGAATTTACGACACGTCGGAGAGGAAAATAATCGCCGCGCGAATTACTTTTCGGACCGAAGGCACGTCATTTCTACGATAACGAGTATAAGAGCGGATTTGCGCGGATCTTTGCGCCGGGGTGTCACATGCCGGTCTTTGCATGTCGTGGCATCGCATCGACGAAGACGTGATCGCGCGCTGTTTAATTAATGATAATGGCATCGGCTAACAAGAACGCCTTCGCCGCGCGCGTTTTCTTTTCATTGTCTTTTCGTGATGTGAACCCGACTCGCTCCGAGGTTTCTTCCCGCGTGTATCCCGGTCTCTCCATAGCCGGCGCACCGCGCTACGTTTATGTCCCTCTCTTTTCGTTTCTTATCCTTGTTCCAGGTAAGGGTCAGATCGACTCGCGGGTCGATCGCGCATTGCGAAACCGTACCAGTTGCTCGCAAACCTATCCGATCGCCGCTACCGTGACTTATGCTGGCGATATAGAGTTGTTTCTGAATTTTTATCATGTGGGCTCTCTCCCTTTGTTGCAACCACGTTGGAATGTCGTTACGGCGACTTCGTGATTCTGCGCGCGAACGGTGCGGTGAACTTCCTAGTGCGCTTTCGCAGGCAGTTATAAACTTCAGAGTCATTACCGAGCGTATATGACTTAACTAACTTGCGTACAAAATGAGAGAACGACATTTCCTTGTTTGTAATTTTATTTTCTCCCATTATATATATTCGATGCTTGTACATATTATTATTATTATTATTTTTTTTTTTTTTCATTAAAAAGACATGCAAAGTGAATTCTCCAATCGAAGTTCTCTGTTCGTTATCGTTGCTCTTTTTCCGCGTGGCTGATTTATTCTTTCTTTAACATTATGACCTTTGTTTGAGAACGTCAGGATTTCCCACCGCAGTTCCCGAACTACTAGCCCGTGCCGCAGCAAACTGCGGCAAAAAGGAAACGCCGTATGTGCGCGCATAACGCAGCGCAACATCAGCGCGCTCACGCACGCAGCGGACTCGCCTCTCGCGCACGTTGCGAGATAGACGGTGGTGCTAATTGCAATTTATGTCTCATTGCAGTCGCGTTGTCGTTGCGCCTCGAACAAAGAAAGCTGCACCGCAGACGGCCATTTCTACGTTTTAAAGTGTTTCGAAAAGAAACCGCGCTCTACACCATACCGTTCGCAGTCAAGAAAACACTATAGATACCAATGTTGCTTCGTCAACATCTCTGCGAATCATGTTCGTTCTAGTTGATTCGTTGCGAGAATTCAGAGCGTACGAGCCACTGCATTGAAATAAAATGCTGATACACACGCACACATACCTACAAAATATTTTTTATTACCTTTTATTGATTGACTGTGTGAATATAAATACACAAAAGAGCAATATATATTGTCCGCTTTATTGCATTACGAAATTGCTTCAATTTAAAAACCATGTGTCTTTTAATAAAAGAAAGCCACAGATGTAACACGACGCGACGAAAAGAAAAAAAAACGGAAAACACTATATTTTACCAATAAATAAAATCTTGTCTCGTAATACAAAAATCCGATCGTAGACTTTTTATTAAATTCGCGGCGAATTGAATTTTCCCGTTAGCCTCGTGTTTTCTCCCAGAGGCCGTGGAAAAAAACTTCGTCCTCGTCTCTATATAAAGCCCTCCGAGTTTTCCTTCGTAAAAGAAAGTTCTACAACGTCTCGCTTCAGTGCTGTGAACTTGATAATAAAATAATTATTTTCAAACGACCTCAAACTTCGATCACCGTGACCTATTCTCTCTCACTCACTTTTCAAAAAAAAAAAAAAAAAAATGGAGTAATACGTAGTACAAAATATAAAAGAGATCAGAGACCCTTGTTGTGTATAAAACTTATTTTTTTCGTTGTAAATATAATACAGATAACTATCAAGCAAAATAACTTTGTATCGCGGAACGAATTAATGACAAGTGAGACAATTTTCGTTGTCAGATCTGATGATCGGGAAAAAGAAGTTACAACCTTAGAAATTTGTATTGTATCGTAAAACTCCGAGTTTGGCATTCGTCCAGAGGCTCGATTGTTTGAGAAGAGCTGCACGTGTACGCAAGCATGCACGGCGCAGCTGTGGTTTGTACGCAAGCTTGCACCGTAGTCGGGGCATATTTATGGATTAGCATACAATGGTGGTGTTTATTAAAGATTCCACCTTTGACGCCGCCTCCGCGCTTCTTCACTGTACTCTCAAAGAACGCATCATGCGCTCTTCTCTCGGAAGCTTGGCACGTCGTCTTCCCGAAACGATCTCCTCTAATCCCGACGATCGCTAACGTTTGGCTAACAAAGTGGTCCACTTTGATATCATCGCTCCGTCGCAAATAGCGATTTAAAATACGTACATATGGTCACAAGAAAAAAAAATATCTTACAATTATGACGTATCTACATGTATAATAGATTTGTGTGTATATTGTATTCGATTTAAATCGCGCGGGTAGTTTTCTTTCGATTGAAGCTCGATTTTCAAATTGTTACACACAAGCACACGCAGAATTACAAAGGCAACTAGCGTCGAGTACTACTATGTGTACTCGTAAAACAGAGTACTTTCACTTGAAAGAAATTGCATCGCTGCACCGAGAATCCGTTATGCATTATTCGACTCGCAGCTTTCCTCGAATCGACACTTAGCCAGAAGTGCCTCGAGAGAGAAAGAGAGAGAGAGCCGTGCCGAAGAACGGCTTGAAGAAAGCCGGCTTCATCGAAAGCGGCTTGTGCGCAAGAAGGGAACGGTACGGTATTCCGAGACGAGATCCCGAAGAAAAGGGAACCTATCGGACTAGCCAGCTTGGTCTTGAATGCTCCTTTTGGTCAGCGGGGATTCATTCTCATGCAACATCAGCCGTGGGGACTTACTTGGAAGTACGTTGTGTGCACGTACATACGTGTGTGACCACACGTCCTAATCGGTAGTAGAAGTTCCAAGCAAAGGAAGCGCTCAACATGGTCTTCCTTTCTCTCTTTCTCTTCCACAGCACTAGCCCATCTTTATTCAATTTCGTAGCCAATATACGTTTTCTTCAACGTTTCCACGATTGAGCGTCTTCTTAAAATTTTGTTCGCTTTCTCTCTGGTTCTTTCTTTTTATCATGTATGAAGTTTATTGAAGTTTAAATTCTTACAAACTCATAAATACGGGGATTACGATCCCCGTGGAGAGTAAATTAATAGACGACATAAATTCGTTTGTGTGCGGCAGATGGATAAGTGAAATCCGAGTGAGAAACGATCGTGTTCGGCTAATAAGAACCGAAATTCTTTTCGGTGCGCGCGCGATCCACGCCTATCTTTCTCATGACATTATATAGAATTGCCCGGGAAACATAAGAGCGGCTCCTAAGTAGGACGTTGATAGATGAAACCCTCGACATTCGTGTTCCACGTCGGCCACGCAGTCGGATCGCGCCTCTGTTGCAATCGCTCATTAATTATTACAAAAATACGTATTGACTAATAATTGTACGCATTAATAATCAACGTGTATCCTCGTGGATAAGAGAGACGCCCGCGCGAGTAGCCGCACGACGTCGATTATATATATACTGGTGAATGTCGCGCACTGTAACGGGTGTTCTAAATGTCAGTCACGACAAAATTACGCGCCGAACCTTTTCCCGGACTTTCAAAATCGTTATTCGATACGCGCGCACACACGCGGGCGTTTTTTTTTTTTTTTTTTTTTTTTTACGGGCCCGTTAATCGGGCAAAAGCACGCTAATCGCACGGCCATTAAAGTCTAATGCACATAAGTGTTCTCGTTGATACGAACTAAATAGATGACTTGCGGATGATAATCGATATTTCGTCATTTATTTTCAGTATCGTGTATAATCAATTTCTTCAAACTAAAATTGTTTTGCATCAAATTATCTTAAAATAAAAATTTACTTTTTGCATTATAATATTTTATGTAAAAAAAAAATATTTTATGTAAAAAATTATTTTTGTAAAATGTTATGTAAAACATATTTTTACATAAATATTTTATGTAAATATTTTATGTAAAAAAAAAATTCTCACTTGGAAGAGAGAACGATCTTCGAGACGCATTATGTAAAATATTTTATGTTTGAAAAAATTTTTTTATTCGAAAGAGAGAGAGAAATAAAAAGGAAAAATTCCAAGAAATGAAGTATTTGAAAATAGCGTCCGGGATTAAATGCAGCAAGTGCGTAACCGTCTTTTTCAGTCTGCGATGCTTACCCGAAAGCTATTGACGTTCGATCTAGGTTACAGCGCGCCCGTGCGTCGTATGTACAAGTGCCCGTATTGTGTTGCATGAGTTCAGAAGCGCAAAACGCATTTGTCGATTTGCACCGAAGATGCGTCAATATTGACGTTGCTCTCAGGAAATACGTTCTCCACAGGCTTGTGTCTCCTCCAAGTCCTGAAGGACCTATCCGGTGCGAGCGAGAGAGGTAAACAGAAAGAGCGATAGAATGAGGCGGAAAAGAGAGAAACGCGTCTCTCTCTTTCTCTCCGCATGTCACGTTGCGGAAATCGCAGGCGCGCGCTATTAAAGTGCAGAACAAATAGGAGGATTCTCTCCGATGGCACGGCGAGAGAACACGCAACGTTACACGCCTTCGTGGACGCGTGCACATTAAATTCCTTTGGAAATGTCCTTCGAGATCTCGTCTTACCGTTCCGCGTTACATCAATCCGCCGCTTTGCGATTGTCTACGTCGCTTCGAGAGAATAGCTGATGTTAGCGAGCTCTTCCGCTATAACTTTGTCGCCAAAGTCGCTTTCGCGTATAATCAACAATGATGCAAGAAAACTCTACATTTTATACGTTTTATATTTTTACTTTGCTAAAATAGTTGAGTAATAAGAGTTATTTGCTTAAATTATAATATGATTGAGATCAATGAAGATTGTTGCTTGTTTATTCTGCCGATCGAAAAGGCTTCTGAACAGTTTTCAACGTGGCAACTCTTATCGATGACGTGTTTTTCATTTTTATCACAAAATTAGCAGCCTATGTGCCACGAGGCCTCTCACGTAAACATCGTGTCGTCACAGCGTATCCGGGGCCACGGGAGAGAAATTTCTCTGCGTCGCGTTGCCCATTATCGTATCGGGTATCGACCGCACGCCGCAATTTCTGCTTACCGGGTCACGTTCAGCTGCGAAATCGGTATGCGGAAGAGAAAATATCGATGATTATCGCGACGGTCGCCGTGCAAGAGACGGTGCTCCGCGACGTGAAACTAAGCTCGAAACGCAAGCATATATAACGGAGTTCGAATCGGGAGCCATCCCTTCTTTCTAACATCCCTCCCGTGAAGAGATAGCACCGTAGAAGATCTTAAAAACTTTCGAAAACTTTCGCGATTGATCTCAAATTTTTTGTATACATATATATAAACTTCTTTTGGATACAGAAAAGAAGTATGCAAGAAAAGGCTTTCGCCGCATGTGAGATGAAAAAAATCGCCCGCCTCTCAGTTTCGCTTAGCGTTCGAGGCAAGAGAAAAAAAACGCAATATACGTTTTTCGAACAATCGTTTTTATGTATATTTGATGGTAGATATTCGGAAATGATACGAGATAAAACGTTTACAGTTGTATAAATTACTTGCATGTTTTACAGAGAGAGAGAGAGAGAGAGAGAGAGTACAGTTGTATAAATTCCATAAGTTTCTTTCGAACGACAATGCTCCTTTGTATCTTTTGTTTCAGCGAAAGCGCTTCGCGAAGAAACATAATTGTAGGTAGTAATCTCGTCGAGAGATATGGAGAAGACATCGGAACGCGCCGATGCCTTCGCGTGTAAACTGTCTCGCCGATTTCCGCTCCGATGCAGCTAAAGAAACGTACAAACGAATTATCGCTGTTCTCGCGAAGATGGTTATGCTCCGACATTCCATCGCGTCCGCTACGTCCGAGCCACGACGAGACGTTTCCCACCCCGTTTGCTCCCCGGTCGTCGTCGTCGTCGCGGATTTCATCGTCGCGGCAAAAAAACGATCAAAACATCAAACCGCGCGATCGAAGAAAGAACTAATTAACGATTAGCGCGCTCGTATCGAAAATAACAATCAATGAAGTACCGGCGAAAGAAGTAAAGACGATCGCAAAACAACGTTGCAAAACTTTGCTCTTGCAATATGACGCACGATTCAGAATTTTCGTTTCGCAACCGATCTTTTTGCTCGGCCGAAATTTGTCGCGCAATTTTAACAACGGCGCGATAATAGATATTTTTGTTTTTGGAATTGAAAAGGGTTTAATTTCTGAAATATTTTTCATATTTACAACAGCACGTTTTTATATTCGTAATATAAAACAACATGCAAACAAAAATAATGAACGTTTTAAAAATCGTTCGCATCAGATATTCAATAATATTTCATCAGCATATTTCGCGCGCGTACACACAAAGAGCCTTCTCGTATTTGTGCGTTCGTCGCATATCTCTTGCGTTCCGTGTAAAATTACAAATGGATTAATTAATGATTTGCGAACATGCAGGAAGAAGGCGTGGTTTTTTGCGCGTGTGTCCACACACACACACAAAACGTACACATATCACGTGTGTGTGTTCACTCGGCCCACCCGGAGTTCACGTCGAACGCATCAAGAATCTCGTGACTCCGGCATTAATTATTGAACGATCGCTACCGTGTAATTAATTGATCGATCGACCGCTTTTGCGATAATCGATATTGTAAAGAATGCGAGATACCAGCGCATAACTTAATCGCGGATATGCGACACACTTCTTGAAAAAAAAAATAAAAAATAAATAAAAACCGATTATTTATTTGTTGTCGGGATAAACAACCGCGCGTACGAAAAAATGTGACAATAAAAGTAACATATTTCACAATAACTGTGATTGCTTGAAATTAAATTTTGCATTTTAAAATGCAATTTCAATATTTCTCTCTTCTCATTTCCATACGATGAATCAAATGTAACACACAAGCGAATCGAATGCACGCCAACTGCGGCTAAAAATATCAGACATCTCGCGGATGCGCGATATCTGTCGTCTATCGCACTTAAAAGAGTACGTCCGGTTTTAGACTAACCCGAGAAAACGCCGTGTATCCCTCGTGTGCGGATATCGCAGTTCGGGCTATAAAGTCGTTTCACAATTACGCGACGCCTGACAGGTAGCGCAACGCGAAACGCTGAAAGGTTTGTGTCGGTTTGCGCGCGCGCGCGCGCGGTAAGAAGTGGTTCGCGCAGAGAGCGAGGAACGGAAAAAAAAAAGGAGGAGAAAGACGGGCGGCGAGTGAACGCATGAATTGCGAGTCCGAAAGAAGACAGGAGAGAGGTTGAATGGATAAATAAGAGACGACGCAACGGGCGCGAAAGAAACGACCGCGAATAAACGAGCGCGTAGATAGGAAGATGAAGATACTTGAGTAACATCTCTCGAGCGAGGAAGAGAAAGGAAAGAACGGAAAAGCAAAGCATAACTTAAAACGAAGAGAGAGAGAGAGAGAGAGAGAGAGAGAGAGAGCAAAACGCGACAAAAGTGAAAGATAGAAGAGAGTAGGGGACAAAGAGTGATGAAAAGCGATGTGAAGCGAGTAAGAGAGAAATCGCGCGTGCATAGGGAGAGAACGATCGAAGAAGGAAGAGAGAGAGAGAGAGAGAGAGAGAGAGAAAGGAGAGAAAGGCACAAAAAGAGAGAAAGAGAAAGAGAGAAAGAGATCGGGTCACCGACCCGGTACGGAAATAGGATCGAAACCTTAGGTAAACGTAACTTTTCCTCCGGGGCGAGTTCAGGCAGTTCGGCGCGTTTGGAAATCCGCCAAAGAAATCCAGGAACGCCGTGCCGCCGCGCCGTGGCGATTTCCCCCGCGGCTTGCCACGACGTGTCATGCTTCTCGATCCATTAGCGCGAATTGCGGCGCTGGCTAAGGTAATTGGACAGCTTCGAGGAATAATAATAAGCGATATGTATCACGGGGTAAGCCCGGCCGAACGAGAGTGTATGCAACTCCGGGCTTCGGGGGATGAGAATCTGATTGGCGTGGCATGATCGAACTTCATGCGCCATAGCACGGCACTGATTGCGAACCAGGATCGAATACGCCTCATATAACGTGTCGGAATATTATTGTGTATTACTTTTTATAATTTATATAATACGCGCGTGTAAAATGTGTGCAATGTGTGGTTATTGTGTGCGTTCTCTCGTAGAAAATATATCCATCTCTCATACGCTTCGCTTTATCGCGCGATTATACTATTTTATAACAATTCCCGCGCGTTATTACACGAGACAAATAAGTTCGAAGATGGTACACGGACCTTCAAAATTAAACATATTCTCTTCCGAGAACTTATTTTCCACTCGCACTTCACTTAAAGAACCCTTCCGGTTATTATAAAGCGATTATTTCTATGTAGTTGGCTTTCGGCCACTTGTAATTTTTGTGTTACAGAAATTGGGGGGGGATTTAACTTTAACCTTCTCTTCCTTACTCTCCAACGTAATTTTACACATCCGCGATTATTACATACGTACTTATGAGAAATATCGAACGGATACGTGTTTCTTCCTTGTGAAAAAAATTTTTCATTTGGCGCGCACAATCTCTCCTCCTTCAAATATGTTTGTTGTTATTCCTACGCAAAAATTACATATACAGGTTACAGACAACTTCGATATTTTTTTCCGCGCAGAGAGCGCGGAGATTCTCAATTATTATCTTTTTGTGTCTACTTCAGGAAATCATGACTTTCTCGGGTTGTGAAACAAAAATAGGGATATATGAGCGCGCTCCGTAAAAATAGCAGAGAAACTACGTCGGCGCGCGATAGCAACGAGTTTTGTTAACAGGATTTTCTTGCGCACGCGTGCATTTGCATAAAGGCGGCGAGAGGAGGAGAGCGGAGAGGAGAAGAGCGAAATCACGCCGAAAGAGCGAGAGCGTGCGATACCGCGAAGCCTGGTAAAACATCAAGAGAGTTGCACGGTAGCTTATCGCTCGGCTGGTATCTTGTAAGAAGAGATGCTAGCTGGAGTAATCTACATCGTGCAAGAAGAGATCGCGCGCGCGAGAGAGTTTGATCGGCGTAGTACAGAAGTAGAAAGTCTTTCTCGTACGATGACCCGACGCCACCTTCGGTTCCTCTCTCAGGGTGGAACATTGCCTCGTAATATAAAGGTCGTTGCGTTATTCAGGAAGAATTCTGGATAATCTCACGTTCGTGACAAAGTAACAAGAAGTCCATATATTGTATTTCTTCCGCGGTAGCTTTTCACTCAAAAGAACAAACGTATAAGTTAGTCCGTTCGGTTTCGGATGTTCCTGCACTTTTGACCTCGTCTTTTTTTATCGGCAGATTCTCGCTTCGGAAATAAAATATGTCACGTTCCAAGAGTTTATTTATATTTCCGAGTTTCTTGATATTTCCAAGTTCGAGTTTCTTCGAAAAGCGCAATGAAATGCGAACACAATGCGCGGTAAATAATAATTCTAATATATTGTTCGCGCGTGTGTCGAGTACGAAAAATTATCGGCTTGATCGCGGATACAGAGAACGAAGAAGAAGAAGACGAAGAAGAAGAAGAAGACAGCGGGAGAAAAACAAACTGCGCCTGAGTCAGATGATCAATCGTCGTGGCATCAATCGACCGAGCCATCGATCACACGTGACCTCGTGTCATCCTCATTGCCTCGGTGATTCGCGCGCTCACTTCCGACACCGATTGCGAACGAAATCGCGGATTGGGAGATAAAGCGCATGCCTAGTTCTTCGGTTGCGCAAGGAGGACGGACGAGAGTTCGTGAATTTTGTTACAGCAGGCGTGGATATTTTAATGAAGCCGTTAGCTAAGTTTAACTATCACACTTATCCGACTTGTCCGATCGCATAGAACGGAGCTCCGTTGTAGCGTTAAAACGGAACGGATTTCTCTCTCGTAAATGAACGCACGATTTTGAACGGTCTTTCATGAAACGCGCATAGACGCGCGAAGAAAATGAGACGATATAATACATCAAATTGCCGACGTAAATGTTGCAGTATTGCTCTCTCTTTCTCTATGTCCGGTCGTTCATTCGGAATTATAAAATATCACGTGCCGCGCGGCGCCCGTGATTATTGCGCGTGGCAACCATCAAACACAATCGCTTTGTCGGAACACCAGAAATAGAAAGCGTTCACTCTCCAAAGCGTTGCTCTAATTGCACGTTGCGCAATCGATACGCAAGTAAATTCTAACAAAAACGCATAATAATCAACACACTACCGAGTCGTTAGCCGTCGAGCGGGGAGATAAAAACAAAATAAATAAATAAAAATTAAAAAAACAACATCCTCGGCGAGAGAGGCGGGAAGTTCAATCAGTCTCGGCGCGAGCGCGCGCGTAACTTTACTAAGACTCCGCGATATGAAACAAGACCCCGATGTGGTAGAGGGAAGGTCTGATGTTGTGGTGCAATGATCTGCAGCTGACCTACTTTGCGCTACGGAGCGCAAATTGTGTGGTGTATATATATATATATATATATTGAAGAAACGACGGAATGCTACCACTGTGTTTGTAACACAGGGACTTTCACTCGGAAGGCTCCGCAATATACCTTAGGACACAAAACGGGACCGCGCTCTGTCGGCGATCGATTGTTTTCGAAAGGTCTCCGCCCGGTCCTCCATTAGAATGAGGTTTCCATTAGATTCCTCTCTTTCATAATGGCGTAAAGGTTACGATCGTACTGTGTAATGTGCGCCGCGCCGTGATTTCGGAACTTTGTACGCGAAACTCGGAAGAAGGCTCGCGTGTATATATACATGTCCATGTATGTACACAAGCAACAATTTGTTCGGATTGTTCAAAAATATAATGAGTATCTTTGTCAAAAGTTAAAAAATAAAAAATACTTATTATTCTGCAGCTACAACAAAATTCTATCAGGCAGTTAAAACGCTTATTGAAATGCTCTTCCTTTGCTTACTCCCTGATTAAAATGTTTAGTCACTTAATTACAATGGATGTGTGTATATATGGGTAACTGCGGGATTTGAGCCGCGCCGGGTTTTATGCCGCATAGAGCAGAAAAAATAGAAGAAGTGATGATAATGTGCGTGCAATTAC
>QVOB01014814.1:0-19999 GCA_014839585.1 Pseudomyrmex concolor
TAAAGCTATATATAAACAACATAGGCAAAGAAAGTATGTGATACAAAACGAACATAACAATAATCATATAATAACAAAAATATAAACAAAATATTAAGGGAGGGAGAGAGAGAGAGAGAGAGAGAACACTATATAAATATTTCCGCAACATTTCCGTACAAATACTCCATTATACATTCGCGTCCGATATCAAACGAAATAGTATCTTTTCCGCAGCCACGCGTTGTGTATTTTTCAGCTATTAATCGATTGATTGACGCGGAGACGAATCAATTTTCATCGAGCGTGCTGTCGATTGGCCTTCGCGTTATCGGGCTTAACATCCCCTTTCTCTTCTCTCAACGATACAGACTGTGGAAAAGAATTACATCGTCCGTTCGCGCCGTATTTCCATTCTGCGGTAAAATCAATACAAAGTAAAATTAAACGTGTCCGCCGTACCGTGAAAATTTAATAAACCAGTCTGACGAGTCAGACTCCTCTATGAGTGGCGCGGTAGAGAGACAGAATCGCCAGAAAGAAAGCTTTTCCCGCGACGCGACGGGGAAAGAGCCGCACACATAGACGGTCCATGATTTCCGTCAGCCGCCGGCCATCGAGCGATTTGCATTTCGACACAATGGCTGACTACGAGCGACACTCGCCATTACGTTGGACCTTTTCCTTCATCGATCATACGCACACACACACGCGCGCGCTTACACACAGTTTCGTATTTCCTCTATCTTCTCTTTTCGGCTAATCTTTCACATACGAGATGTAGATAAGCCACATAATCCGAAAATTATGTTTGAGAACGTGCAAGAAAAGAGATCGTTAACGTCTCAATTTTGTGTACGAGAATTTCTTAGTTAGTCTGATTTAAGGCAACTAATTAAGCAGACTTTCTCTGAAAAGAAAATGCTTGGATCGCATTCCAAAGCGTGTGAATAGATAGCAGGTAAATACCAATCTTTTCTAGACTTTCTCTCTTTTTCTCTTTCTTTTTGATCGCACCGGTGACATAGAAAAATATTGACGCGCACTGGATGACGTTTTCCAGCGACGACGATAAGGTCGACGATGCCATCAGGAAACACGATTTGGACTGTAGCTCGGCCAGCTTTTATTGATCTTTCGAAGTCAAGAGAACCGGCTAATCCGGTCGGCCGACACACCATTCTCCCAATTAAAAGATAGAATCCAGGCGATAAAGAGGAGCGGTTCTGATCGATTAATTGGCAGCTCCTGGGATTGTCTAGAAAATGCTCGGAGAGCTTTTCACAATTCTTTCTCGTCGAAATATGTCACGCGTGTGCCTCGCGCCGCGTCATCGTCATCACCTGCGCCGTGTGTTTTCTTTTGTTCTCGCTGTTTCTCTTGATTTTCTCTCTTTCCCATTCTTCACTTTCTTTCGCCACCTTTTCTCTTTCCTTTCCTTCGTTTTTTTTCTTCATCGTACTCTCATTTGCATTCAAATTTATTCGAACGCATAACGCAGAGTGCGTTATGTGCTTGAAATGTATTCGTGTGAAAAAGGGTTCGCGGCGATTCGTCGAGTATGACATTCGCTCTACTTCATGTTTTTTTTTTTTTTTTTTTTTTTTTTTTTTTTCCATTATTCGACGCATTGCGGGTGCGCATATTTTGTGTCGAGAGGCAGTGCGCGACGCAAATCGCAATTGTACTCCGAAATGTTTCGACAGGAGTAAGAGCTGGTTTTCCAACATTTTTGTTCAAGTACATATTCGCACGCGCTGTCACTCGGAAATGGAGCTCTTGTAATTGTCACGTTTTATTATTAAACGGATTAAAATTGGTCGACACAACTTCCTCGCTCGACGTTGAACAAAAGTCACTGTTTAGCTACGTTGTTCAGTTCGAGTTTATTTCAATTCTTGAAATGTGTCAACTTCCTCGTCAACTTCTCTTCGTTTCTACCATTTTCCAATTTTCCAAGACTCAAAATTTTCCATTTCACTCGTGAGTATTTCAGACACGTACAGAGTATTTGCAAAATTCAATAACACACACACACACACATAAACACAATTCTATTTTGATTATAAATAGATATGTGATATAATATTTTAAAAATCACATAAATTCTCTTATCTGATTTCAAGCTATTCGCGGAGCGAAATGTAATAACTTTTGAGATCGGTATAATTCCCGCTAGTATTTGCCAATGGTTTGATCTGTCTCTAAGCGCGATTAGTACGGTGACGACCGCGTAGCACTAATTAGTCAGATTTGGCGACCCGAGTCAAAACGCGTATTAGCCATTTGGTACTTCCGTGCGTTATCGAACAGAGGCACTTGGTGAAACTCGGCATTTACTTGCCGGACACGCCGTGTACGCGTCAGTATGGGCATCGCGCGCGTATCGCATATTCATTCCACCGGTGGTAACTATCAGATTTCGGCTATGCGTCACTAGGGCGAAGGAGATTCTCGTACCGGGAATAGTTCACCGAAGTGTGCCGTACGTATGCCGAGGATCTCGCGATGCGAGCTATGAGGATCGCGCGGACCGTAGCGAAACGCGCGCACAGTCGAACCCTGGATTACTAACCACGAGAGGCGATGCTTTTAGGGAAATTCAGGCTACTGCCGGATTGTGATAACATAACAGCTATAAAACCGAACCTAACACGCAACATTCCGCATTCATTGCATGCAATACTACGCGTGTTTCGATTACCCGCTCATAAACTATGCAGTGTACGACGACGTTTTAATATAAATCACATACGCGGCAGTAAAACTATTACAACTATTGAAAAAGTTAAAATATTGACGATATAAAGTTTTGTGTTTTGTTTGTTGACATTTAGCAATTTTATACGCCTTTTAATTGATAAAAAAAACTAAATGACTTTTGAAAAACGTTTTTCTTTTTTTTACCGCGAATTATTTTTCACGTTTTATGTTATAAAACAATAGTAACAGTTTTTTGACTATAGAGAGTATGACTATAGAATATCACTCCAGAAAGGATTTTTGTGTAAACATCGTTCAAAAACTAAATACATAATTTTCATGTAGCGTCTTCCACACACGTTTCATTTGATTGAATTTGCTTCATCGAGTAGTTTTCCCGATTTTCGTTTGGCGTCCACTGGGAAACGAATCAATGGGGCGATTCTCAGTTACCAAGCGTAGGTTACCGGCGGTACGTGTTGACGGCGAGTAAAGAGTCAAACGGGAATCTTCGATCGACGAAGCTGTGCGAGCCGCGCGCGATGGTCCAGAGCTCGTTATCGCGTCATTCCCGACAAGATATATATTCATAGACCGCGTCAATTCATAACAAATATGGCGTTCTCTAAAATAGTGGATTAGTGTCCCGTGACACGTAATAATGTCACTCCACAGCGTAATATTCATCTCCCTGGTGAATCTTCTATTTTAATCTATTTATCTATATACCGATGTTTGTGTGCAGGAAATGTTAATATATCTGTCCATAGAAAAATTGTTTTGGCTTAGAAATTTCAATTTACAAATATCTGTAACAACAAATTTGACGAACGCAATCGCACGGATGTTTACGTACGGATGTTGTTATTATTTTTACACGACAATATTTCAGCGATATTTGAAAAACGTTGAGAGATAATTTTTATCCAATGAAAAGTGGAGCGGAAATAATCTAGCTATATAATCGATTCGAGAATCTCGTAATTCCTAATATCCATGAATATTCACGTCGAAAATAACGATTCTAAATTCGTATCTCGCATATATCGTCTGGTAAGAATGATAGTAAGAGTGTGTTAATAAAGTCACGAGTGAATCTGACTATATTAAATTACACAAAATGTTCGTTATGACGTTAATTATCAATCTCGGTGTCTCTCACACACGTTTATATTATATATACATATGTACATAGGTACACATACAACAGCTTGAAAATATATTTATCAAAAGTTAATTACTAAGGTAAAAATGACACACACACACATACACACACACACAATAACGTAATGCCGTAATTACCGAGTTTATTAACTCAGTCTTCCTGTGGGATTATGAGAGCGATTACCGAAATAGCAATTCAATTTTCTCGGCCGCGACGTATTAAAGTTTCAGTTCCACATTTAATAGGAATTTAATTCTGCATCTGCAATTCGTTCCCCGTGCTATTCCAAAGAAGTCCATCGTTCGAACGGGATAGTGAATTTGCATTTTACCGAAGACCGCGTCGACGAATATTGGCATGATCCGGCGATCTCGGTACTTGTCTCTCTTACGATCGAAACTTGGCTCGGGCGCTCTTTCTCTCCTTCCGACTTTTTCCATTGTCTTGCATTTCTATTCGATTCTGACCTCTTTCCCTCTTCTTCTCTTTTTCTCATCTTTTGTCTTTTATCTAACCTCGCGATAAATCTCATATTAAATATTTACGTTTCCCGTACAGGCGAAATCTGTGGTGATATTTTAATTCGACACAGTTTGCAACATTTGTCTCATGTGCGCTCGCTGCGAATCCTCGCTACAATTTATTAAATCATTTTGACACAAGAATGAAAAGATATGTAGCGAAGATAATTATGTTAGCGTCTCCGTAACAAACTTTCTGATTTCCACACTTTCTTTAAAACAGCTTTAGTATAGTAATAATTTATTTAAAACATTTTGCCAACAGTCTCAAATTTGAATTTTAATTAAAAATGAGATGTTGTAACTTTATTACATCGAGGAAATCGGTATGACATAGTTCTTATTCAGCGGTTTATTTTCTTTTGCCACACAGAGAGAACGGTTTCTTTAGATTTAACAAATTTTGTTAAATCCAAAGAAATTAATTTCTTTGGAATAATTTCATTGGAAATTTGATCAAAAATAAAAAAAAAACATTAACTTTTAAAACAGCGCGCAACGACATATATTCAGAATAATCAAAGAAATGATTTGTTGAACACTATATGTAAGCCTTATCATTTCTTAACCACTTTCCAGTGCGGTGTTTCTAGTTAACACGTAACTGCGTTATTGCATGGTTAACCCACGTGCCTTTTGATGCCTCTCCAAATTTGTTCCGCGGACGCTCTCTCGACACGCCGCTAATTGGGACTCCGAAGCGTCGCGCGCCCTCGTAATAGTCGCACGACCGCAACTGTCGTTGCGCGCAAGTTTCATGATACACATATCTCTCATATAAATAATTATTGCAATCAGTTTAATCACTCGCGACTTATAAACCCCAATGTTTAGTTTTCGATTCTTTTGTAACGGCCAATAAAAACGCGTCATTACAATGTGCGTGTTAATTTCATCGGTGCGCATTGTCCGACAATATTGATTAACTATGTTGTCACGACGTATTAGTTATCGCCATGTTTGCATCGATATATAGCGCAATATCAGAGAGCGGTTGCGGCGTAGTGTAATAAGAATTAACAAGCGCGCCTCCTGTAACGCGCGTGCGTTCACAAAAGAAATACACATCTGTATTTTCGGCGAAGCTTTGTTTTCACAAAACTGCGAAAATTGGGACTCCGAAGCGTTACTCAGATTTATTCAATTAGACATTCGCGGTGGAAAAGCATTCGCATGTGCGCAATTTGTACGTGTCGTCACACAACGCGACATCCTTTTTCGCGTTGTCCCGTCAAACTATCGGTTGATCCAAGGCGGATCAGACCGCGACCTACATATTGGGATATCCGAGTCCTTCTACAAATGTGGATGGATTACAGTGACCACAGGGTACACTTTCGTGCGATAGAGACCTGGCGGTACGCGGTGGGCATTTAATTACACGGATCGACCGGATCGAATGGATCGTCGTCGCGGTCGCCTGCCTGCTCCGCGTTTCGAATGACTGCATCCATCACCGACCGATATCACGCGACGTGCTCGTTCTCGCCATTTCTAGCTTCGTGCTCTCTCTCCCTCTCTTTCTCTTTCAAAGTTCTAAAGCTATTGCGCGCGCGAACGTGCTGAAAATTTTGTACAAAGTAATGACGCGATGCCGGCGTGTTTCAAGAGAACAAACGAGAGACGAAGCGCAACGCGAAAACTTACCTCAAAGTCGTCGAGACTTTCAAGTTCTTCGCTCGTGTCGTAACCTAACTTCGGTATTAAACGTTATTAGTCGGCGATCCAACGTCGCGTCGACAACGACGGAAGAAAGAAAGAAAGAGAGAGAGAAAGAAAGAGAGAGAGAGAGAGAGAGAGAGAGAGAGAGAGAGAGAATATCGGAAACAACAATCCGATGAAACATTTAGTATCGCCTGGTATCATTTACCGAAAACTGTCGTTGTTTCAAGTAGAGAATTCTTTAACGAGGACCCGGGATAGGTCGTTTAATCTACGTTCCCGTGTCTCTCGCGTTTACTGTTCTAATAAAAGCAAAAACCACTCACGGTATTAAAGAGCCAGATTGCACAAATTCATGGCGGCAGCAGCAGTAGTAGCAGCACCAGCAGCAGGGGGTGGAAAGAGAGTGAGAGAGAATGACCCGGAGCCTCGAACGACTGTCTCGCCCGCCGGCTGACACTGACGTCGTACCGGCGACGTTCTCGGGATTTTCATTCTCTTTCTGGACGAGGAGAATCGCGAATGAGAACGAAAGGGAGGAAAGAGAAAAGCAGAACGAAAGAGAACGACGGAATGCGAAGGCCGCGTCATGTTTTCGCTGGGGCATGTCGCAATTTTCCCTTTCGGAAAAGGACGGACGCGGTGTATAGCACGAGCGAAGGATGGCGGGCGATTGTTGCAATGTCACGTCTCTCGTGTGCTCATGAGGCTCTAACGCCAGGAATATATTCCCCGAAGTGGAAACACACGCGCGTGTGTGCTAAGCATCGCCGAGTGGCATTTACTCGTCGCTCAGGGGCGATCCGAGACTCCCAGATGTGACTAAAAGAATTCACGCCTACTTTCACCGCTGAAAGAGCTCTTCCCCTAATAATGTGGACGGATATGTGGGTGGTCGCAAAATATACGAGTCTAATCCGGGTCTAATCCGCGTTTTCGTGAATTTCTCGTCAAGCGAGCTTTATTAAAAAAAGAAAAAAAGAAAGAAAAAAAGAAAAAAGACATATTCTTTTACTATGTGATCTCGTCTCATCATATATCACATCTTCTATTCAGATTAAATAGTACTTAACCTATATATATAATTATTTTACTTGTATTACATTAAAGCTTGTTGATATTTAAGCGTCAAGTTCAATTTGACAGTAGCAAAATCGATTGTCACGAAAACTAATAGGCAATAGAAAGCACATGGGGTTCGCGTTGCTTACACTTTAGAATAAGACAGTAGAATTCCAGTAATTTCGGAGCGCACAGAATCGATTCTTCTCCTAGAATTCGAAATTATTTTCTTCTCTTTTCAATCAGCGATCGACTGATAGTAAGAGACGAAAGATGTATGTTTTTCTTTCTCTTAGAGCGGAGATGAACGCGCATTCTGCAACTTGCGCACAGTCACTCAATATCGGGAAAACATCACTAGTGCGGGAAAATCTATTGGCTTGCTCAAAAAAAAAGAAGTCAAATTTATGATTTTTGACATTACTAGAGTTCTACTGTAGACACATATGCTCATAATTTGGTAAATAAAGAAACTGAAATATCAAAAAAAATATAAGCAGCACGAACAGACTCAAGTCAGGAGGCGGCCAGAAATGGCCTGAAAACACGTACAAAAAGTATCGTGCACTTTATATGAAAATAAAAGTGTTTAGCGACAAATCAAGAGGATTGTTTCGACAAAGCGCATCTGTAAAATATAGCGGAAACTCCGTTTGGAGTGTGATTTAGTGTAAGAAATACAAAATCAAAGCATGATTCGACAGCTGTCAAAATCTGCGACAAGCCCATGTTTCGATTCCATTGTGCGGACTGGGTTTTGTTGTCGAATCGAAAGAAGAATTTCCGGTATATTTTACGAGTGTGCTCCCTATTGATTCCACGTGCGTTTATACAGAAATAATTTTTTATTTTCGCACACACGCAAAGTGCACATAACTTTCGCGTATTTTCTTTGCCTGTAACGTCATCAATCCAAGATGGCCGCGCAAATATCTAAGAGGAGCCATGCTTACGGCAAATTTTGAGATACAAGTAAAAGTCTAAGGTGAATTTAAAGAAGCCGGGACTTGGTTAAAATTAAATTCAAATCAATTTCGATTATCAGGTTTTAAGTCCGTTCAAAAATGTCAGATATTTGCATCTTCCAATCTAATAATAAACATTCCAAATCGATCGGCTTGAATAGTTGTGCGAGCTATAAACAGAACAATTCTAACTGAATTCCAAGAAGTACTGTGCGAAATAATACGCGAGACCGTAAAAATATTGTATGAAAATACAGCGCGATAAATTTACTATAGCTTTATCAGGTTGGATATTATCGCGCGAGTAAACGCGAATGGCGAATAATGCATGAAACTTCTCAGTTTATAGTATAACGTTACTGTTGTAGTTCGCAGAAGGGGATGTTTTCGCGAGACGGAGAAACGAAAACTCGGAAATGCTCTTCTCGTGCAAATGCTTTCGTATTTCGAAGCGAAATGTCTCCGAAACTCGATGTCATTTTCGGTTTTTATTTAAATTGAAAACTGAACGTCCGCCGCCGTTTTCGGAATACATTCCGGTTGAAAAGTTTTAATTAAAAAGCGAGATAGATAAAAAAAAACCCGGATTGTGTTTTTTCTTTTGTGCAAAAGGAGAAGAAGAACGAACGAAAATAATGTGACAAGCGATAACATCAGGGTGTAGAATTAGCGCAATTAAATATTACATGTCCTCTTTCTATTGCGACTGCCAAAATTACGAGTTCGGTCGCGCGCTTTTAGAATTCTATTATGGCACAGCCGGGAGCAAAAGATTCTTCGCGATAAAGAACGTTCTTTCATAGTACAGTATTCGTCGGACTCGCTACTGCTTTAGGTTGACTTTGCGTTATAAACTTAATGTACATACAGAATGCGGAACGGGAAAGACGCGCGGGAGTAGTGCGCGAAATTTCACGCCTTTGGCTTTTTGCCCCGACGTATGTGTATGTATCATTCTGATTTAATCATCCCGTCTGAATCGCCTTTGAAATCACGGCAGTACGAAAATATAATTCCCTTTTTCACTAACGTGCGGCGCCCAGGGAAGGAGATAGAGAGAGAAGAGAGAGAGAGAGAGAAAGAGAGAGAAGCCGCATAGGTGCTACATGCAGCCTGGCAATTACCTAGTACTTTATTCCGTAATTATGTATACTTTCCGCCGGTAGGTTTTAATCTCTTTAGTACGGGATACAAGTTCGCAATTTTTGTAATGTATACCGTTAAACCTGTTTATCACTTCGCGAAATAATTAACAGTAGAAGATGAAGTAACTGCGCGAAAAAAAAACTCTTTGACGCATCCGGATTAAATGGCGCGTGTTCTAGACTGATATATGAACATACATTTATCATATCGATATAACTTTTAATGAAACGCGCTGTGTAACGCCTTTGAATATAATTGAAACAACATTTTGTGTATTTTTTTACGCATAATTTTTTCGAAAATGAAAGGTAGGTAACTCGAAATGCTTCGCGAGTAGATTTTTGCTGAGCTCCGTAAAACTATCGCGAAAGAGTGAGAAATTTCCATTATCGCTAGATATATATGGAGATTATACAAATCGCAGATAGTACATACGCGTGCACGCGTATATTTTCGAATATTTGTGTGCAGCGTAAAGTAATGAGAAATGCTGTTCTCTGCATCTTTATTATCTCGAATCGCTGGCGAAAAAAAATATGTCACCGTTACACTTTTTGCGAGATCGAATGCACAAGTCATTCTCTTTGTTGTTGATGTTGCCGGCTAAAAATAGCGGTTTCGAAGTTAGCGACTGACTGAACACGACGACGACGCGTCGGCGCTATTTTCCTCGCAGCTGCGTATGCGCTCATACGATCGGATATTTATTATCTCGGTGCAAACCCGATGACGCGACCGCAGAGCGTAAACGGCTCTGCGAGGAGTTTTGCGCTCGCGCGAAGGGAGTAAGAAATTTCACGGAACGAGTGTCAGAGGGACATGAAAAAGGAGCAAATGTCGCCGCTTATACCTGGGCGCAAGTGTCTCCCGTGTTTGCACGAGGTGTTGGCGGGAAGCCTGATATTTCTTGCGATAAAAGTAAACTCAGGGGAAAGAGGAGCGCAGAAAGAGGATCGAACGAACCATAGAAGCGTGGAGACGCAGTGTGATATATTTTATAAGAAGAAAAGGAGTAACGCGCGTGTGCACAAGCGCGCGCGCGCCCGCGAAGCTGCGGAGAAACGCAATGCTCTTGAACCATGAAGATCCGCTCACGACGGGTGTCTCCAACGGTAAACGATTTATTCTCTTCCTTTATTGTCTGCGCCTTGTCTTCTCGCTACTTTCCGTGAAAATAGTATAAATTGAGCGTCAAGATTCGGATCTTCTTCGTGTATGCAAATATACGAGAGCTGCTCGACCTTCGTGATTTTTTGTTTGAATTATCGGCTTGCGGTGTGTAAAACTACGCGCTATTTCAACAAATCGATATAATATTCCGACTGATGTCGAAACTCTCGTTCTTTCTTTTACGGAGACGTCTGTTTACTTCGCGAGAAAAAATTCTGGCTTACGTTTTTCTAAAGAACATTCTCTTTTCGTTTTCCTTTTTTTCTTCCTAGCTCTGTACATATATTATTTTTCTCTTGCATTTAACACGCGAGCACGCATTATGCAAAAATCGTTACACCTGGTCTACTAAGAAATACGGATGAAACACGTTGTTTGTGTGTGTGTGAGGTACACGTTGTTTGTGATACGTGAGACAGGATTTATTCATTCGAGCGGAATTTTCTTCGGAGGAAAAAAGGACTCGGTGTTCTCACAAAATAAAGCAGCGGCACAAGCAGCAGCTTCTGGCTATGACGACACCAATATTGCACGGTGCATTTTAAACACAACAGAGAGATATTCGATGCGAGGCTGAACGTTATATTCCGACACCGAGATTTCATTTACAGCACAAAAGCGGAACATTAAGAGAGAGAAACGGAATACGAATATGGCGCAAAGAGTTTTGCGCGCGAAGGAAAGCGCAAAAGAGAGAGAAGTTGGACATAGCGTACCCAGGTCTTGAGAAAATGAGAAGCGACCCGGTTATACGGCAACCAATTGCTTGCAGCAACCAGTTGTTGAAACTATATATATACATATGTATATATACGTGCGCAGCGCGTGTTTATATACGACGAATCCGTCGGCATATTGTCGCCAAAGATTTTGTTAACATCGGTCGTTGAGCGCGCGATTTTGTTTGCGCAAAAGTATGCGCAGTTCACGCGTTTTAAAACAGTAGTCAGAATTTGTAAAGCGTATCTAACACGTTATATATACGTATATACACGCGCGCGTGCCCGTTCAGTCAGACAAAACGTATGCGCGGTTTACGTTGCGTTGAGCACCTCGCGAATACTCGCGGATACTCTCTCTTTCTCTCGCAAATATGCACTGGTATATTTCGCGGAAAATGTTTATGACAAATACCGGGCGTATCTGGGATGAATATTTTGTGGCGTGTGTAACAGTTGCACTCGCGAATAATAAATATTCCGATATTTTCAAAGGTTCAGACGGTTTTTTTTTTTTTTTTTTTTTTTTTTTTTTTTGTAAGTCATTTTAAGCGCGAAAATCTGTTGAACGGATCTGATCAGATTGCAAACGTTTAAGAGAGAGACACGTCACCGCGTGTAAAAGAGATTGAAGATACATGAGAGAAAGATAACGAAGAGGTAAATGCGGAAAGTCATTAATTTAGGCGACAAACTCGCGCAACCACAGAGAACACGTTGCTCTTCAGTTAAGATAATTTCTACGGATAGTCGAAAGATCGGGTGGCGTTTCAGAATAGTATATCATTTTCTCTATCCTTTGCGCGTTGTTGTGTTCCTTCATTAGACTCTAGAGTAGAAAGCATTTAAAAACTAACTTGTTTTATTTTTGTTTGTATTTTTTTTTTTTTTTTCAAGCAATGTTTTAAGTAAGAAAATAGTTCTTACTGCTACTAGTTTTCCTTAGTATTATCTTTGAAAAAAGTGCGCGCGACAAGCGAGTATAACAGCAAGTATAACAAAAGTTCAGGTCTTGCTACACGATCATGTAATACGTTTCTTTACGATATACGTTATAAGAATCAACATCGATAAACGCAATAGTTCTTTGATAGTTCTTTTCTGAAGTTCTCAAGTTTCGTCACCAAGTGACGTTAATGCGCTACCCTCAACGTGTCTCGTGTAAAGTATACATCTCGGCTCTTCTCCACTCGAGTCTCTCCGTTTACTACTTCAACTCTGGCTCAGCTGTCAACTGCCAAACTTCAACTTCCGACTAAATTTCCATACCACCATGCATTTTCAATCCTAATTATCAATTCTGAACTCTCATTCGTTACCTCGCATCTTCTCAATGTTTTAGTCTCATCCTTCGACTCTTTAATCTTCTCTTAATCTTCTCCTTAAGATTTCGAACCACGTTTCTCATTTCGTAATTTATACAATCAATTTTCATTCCAGTTAATTTGTGACCGTGATGTCGACAATATATATGTAGTAAGCGGTGCAAGATAAACAATGATCAACGAGAACACTGATACACACAATGTTTTATTTTGTTGTTGATGTCACAGCGCAAGTATTTTTCGCCTCAGCCTTCTATCTATCTGTAGCGCACATTTGTAAAGCTGTTGATCTATATCTTCGCGAATTTATGAGTTTATAAAGCTATGAATCTATAGATTTATGACTAGAATAGAATCGAGAGGAGAGTGAAAGCTGGATAGAAGAAAAAAAAATTATTTCGACACACCGGCGTGCATTCGTCTCTCTCTCTCTCTTTCTCTCTCTCTCTCTCTCTCTCTCTCTCTCTAGAGAAAGAATAAAATAATATTCCTGTGTTGACGTTTAATAGACGATTTTATTTCCGTCACATTTAAAAAAAAACAAAAAAAAACAAAAAAAAAAACGAAATTTATCATATCTGCGCAAATTTCTCCTCTCTCTTTTTTCTTCCTTTCCCCGACTATATTAAGTAAAAATTGTTTGAGTTTATTTTTTTTTTTTTTTTTAGATGTACACTCTTAAAAGTGTATTTTCAATTAATATTACATATCTATAAAAATGTCACACATACCTCACATGTTGTTGCATGCTCTCAAAAATATCGCTCTCAATTTTTGTTGCCCTATTGATCTCTCTCTTCGCTTAATACTGTCTGAGATGTGTTTTAACCTCTCAGCTTTTCGTCGTCGTCCTACAGCAATGCAAAATTACGCCGTTACTTTTTGCACAAATCCACCCTTGCTATGAAACATTTTCCGAGCAAATCTAGAAAGGCTTGCTACGGGTAAGTTGAGTACTGGGAAAGAGTGTCGCTCCTGTTTCTGCCTCTTGGCCACTAGCTTTGCCCTTTTCGCTTTTTTTCGCTCGCGTTCTTTGCGTCGTCGGTACAGTTCAGGCTGTGTACACACACAGCTTTTAACCCGAATTCGCGCATCACATATCGCGGTAAAAAAAAAAAAAAAAATGTTCGCATCGGCAAGTTACCGCCGCGTTTGACACTCGTTGTCAACGTTGTTAATTCCGTGCCAGCCGGTTTTTCTGGCAAAGTTCTGCGAAGGGGGAAATCTCTCGTTCACAGGTAACTCGTCGTAAAATCTGCTTTTGCTCCTGATAATCGTCTGGTTTCTATTCAGACGAGTTACACATTCGTACAGTCTATCAGAGATCTGAAAGAGTTGAATACATTTTTTTTCTCTCTTACACGTGTGTACGTCGCGCGGAATGAGTTGCACTCGCGATACAGGTAAGACGAGTTTTCGCGACTCTGGAAAAAGTTAGGACAGCAACTGAATTTGATCGATTTTCGATTGAGGTCGGTCCGCTTGCTGCGCGACGGCAAATTAGGTCGTATGATATACGCGGTGAATTCGCTGGCTTGCTCTCCGAGAGATAGCGAACAGCAGTACGCGAAAAACATGAACGCGAGTAGAACAACAACGTGATTCTTCCGGAACGCTACGTGACAAAGTGATGGTTTTTCGATCGAGGGTTGTCTATGTATCTCTTGTAAAAATGAATACACAACTTTGTTATTTTTCAGTGCTTTTTCACAAATAACGAGTAATAATCAAATCTTCTGCGAATCGCTTCTCTCTTTTTTTTTTTTTTTTTTCGAAGATTAAAACACCGGCTTTATTGATTAATTCCGCAAGAAATTGGCGCGCGCGCGCGCGCAGGGAATACATATGTGCGCGCGAAAAAGATCTATTTTAATATCTCTTCTCCAATATAAGCTCATGCATCGTTAATGTTCTTAAGTACCGCGCTATTTGCCACGTAAGGTGAGTTTCAGGAAAAAGCCGCGAGTATATGAGATTCTAGAAACCTCCGAAGAGTGTGGGAAAAGGTAATTCTGTGTACCAACAATTTTTCATCCTGTCGTTCTTCAGCTTCCTCATTTTTCGTGAATGATATAAGAGTGATTTCGCTCCTGGTACTCAATAAATTATGCAAATTGCAAAAATCTTCGTTGCTATTTTTGCATTCCTCTCTATTTATATATATACATATATATACATTGAAAAAAAGAATGAGAGAGAAAAAAAGAATGAAAGAGAGTTTTCGCGGAAAAACACTTTCTCGGAGAAAAAGATGTAATATCCTGCTTGGGCCTCGAGTTTACACTATAACTGTTCCGACAGTACATTTTCGCCCGCTACATTTCGTATGCCGCATCTTCTCGCGTATTCGTACAGTAGAACGAACGCGATATATCTCGCTTATTCGAAACGTCCGTCAGATCTTTGAAAGAAATCTCCGACTAAATAACTACACGCTAAAGACCGTTCTTGTGAAATGAGAAAAAGGAATAGTAAAAGAAAAAAAAATAGAAAGAGAAAGAACCGAGAGGAGTTTTAACACTTGAACCCGAAAGAAATGCGGACTTTCGGCCACGATTTATATTCCGCGTTGATGTCTTAACGAATCAATATATTCCGCTGTTCGGTAATGAGACGGAAAGAACAAATCGTGAAAGGCGGAGAGATGGGAGAAAATATAACGACAGTATCGACGAAACTTTCTCGTTTCTCTTCTCTTCGAAGATCGGCAAAGATATTCTTTAGTCTCGCTCTCCCTCAGGCATCTCCGACGGAAGTTTCATCAAAAAACTTATCGTTCTGTATTCTTCCTGTGTTTCACCTTTCTCGCGCGCGCACGCCTTTCCAGATAGAACCCCTCCGGTCCAAGTTTAACAAACTCGAACAATGGCAATCAACAAGAAATATTTACAGTACGAGGTGAAAAAGAATCCCCTGGGAAGACCATGATATCAATTGATTGACCGCATTGACTTTTTGTTTCTGTTTCAAGAAATTATTCTTATCACGTAAATGGACATTCTGTTGATTATGTAATACTTTTTAAAATATAATCGCGCGCGCGCACACACTCACATATACACACACAGGCTATCTCTTCTTGAATCTCCGAGAAATAAGAAAAGAAAAGTGACTTTCAGACAAGTTATTCTATACTTTTTTCCTAGAACTAGATTATTAAATAAACAGAAATTTTACCTTTCCGATATGTCATAGAGAAATATAACAGAATATAACATGACACTAACTATAAAAAGAGTTTACAATGTAGAACAATTCGATTGCATTTGTATGAGAAATAATTTTGACAAATATCAATGCGCCTTAATTCTGTACGATGACATATATTGTGTATTTGATTTTAGAATAGCCAAAGAAGACATGCGCGTAGAGGATAATACAAAAGCTTCTGATTAACAGATCAAAAGTTAATTTAGAGAACTATGATAATACGATAAAATACAGATATAAACATAAATATTCTCTTATACATACGTATATTAGATTTTCACGCTCGACACAATTCCTAAATTTTACATAAATTGTGAAACTGTAAAATCTCTCTCTCCTTCTCTCTCTCTCTCTCTCTCTCTCTCTCTCTCTCTCTCTCTCTCTCTTTCTTATTGACTAAAAAATTTAAATATGGAAAAACTTAGAACGAGATGAAACAAAAAAGTAGCTCGGAGCCAGAAACGAGGTAACATGTTTCATTATTTTATTTGCTGTTTTTATTTTCTTTTTCTCGCCATTTGTGGTTTTGGTTGCTGTATATAATATACATGCTATTTATACTAAATATTTAAAATACATTCGTTCTCTCTCTCTTTCTCTCTTTTAATATTGTTATACGTAATTTTGTTCAACATTGAACTATTTATATGAACACTTTTGTATTATCCTCTTTCTCGTGTATTGTGCAAGCAAAAAAAAAAAAAAAACAAAACGGGTTTGCTTGCCGACACTCTGTATTATTAATCGTATATTATAGATTATAGATATTTCATCTTGGCAAAGTAACGAGACATATGAATCAGATATTAAATTACAGACTTCAGATAAATAGTTAATAATTGCTGATAATAATTGAGCTTCATATAAGTTCAGTGTTGAACAAAGTTACGTATAATATTAAAAGAGAGAAAGAGAGAGAAAGAGAGAGAGAGAGAAAGAACGACTGTATTTTAAATATTTGATATAAAAAGTATTTATATCTATAAAAAAATACTTTACTTTTTAGTTATATAATTAGACACACGTATATATATAGTAAATTCGTTTCTCGATTAAACGTTGATATCACTTTTCATTTAAATATCAGTACAGCTTCTTAATTTTTACTTAACTAATTATGTGTTTTATTATAGCGATTAAATTTAATTTGATTGATAAAATGAACTTTTATACATCATAAAGGAAAGAGAAACGTATATTTAATTTTGAATGCGTATTTTCGTCTATTTCAAATATATTTTGCTAAATATATCGCGCTCTTTTATAATAGTAATTAGATAGACGCGCGATTTTATAATAGTAATTATAAAATAATACCTATATAAGACTAAAGAACAGGTATATATATACATATATATTTATTTATTATATATGTATATAATATGCATATGTATATATAATATAATACACACACATGTTGAAAAACACTGCATAAAATATTAACTAAAATATTTTGTAACAACGTTAAAGATAATGTACTGTATATTTTTTCACCTTTCTTATCTCTTCGTGCACTTGTTTGCACAGTTTCAAAATAAAAAAAAAAAAAATAAAATCCCGATAATGTCAAAACTTCCCGCGCGCTCTGATAAAAGCTATTTATATTTCCGAAAAAAAAAAACTATTCATTATTCGGGTATATTATTAGTATTATATATTTTCTGATTTATTCCAATATCATATTTACTACATATTTTGTCCTATCTGATCACGTTTGTCAAGTTTTCGCGCTGTTTAAAATCTCTCTGATGTTTGCACGATTTATGAAAGAAATACTAGCCGGTATCGGATTCTTGTGTATCATGTTTGCGAGTTCTTGCTACATAAATATTGCTACGCGATATGATACGACGTTAGAACGATAAGAAAGAAATTCGAGCTTACTGCAATTAATCGATAAACTCTTTCTTATAACTAAAATAGAGCACCTTCTGTCACACAAATATGTATGTGTGTGTGTGTATATATAAAAACATAATAGTTCTCTAGAAGAGAACGCTATGTTTGAATTTTCTAACCTGCTTTGACGACTATTGCGCGAAGTTATAATTTAGATAGCTGCAAAATTAATTTTGAGAAGCAACATCCATTAATTCACGTACAAGTTATTAATTTAGCAGGATTCTCCGTTCTTTTTTAATCTTAATGAACTTGTACTTGCTCGTGCTTTGAAAAGGAGATGTGTTTAAGAGAAGAAGCGCAAGAGAGAGTGCACTTAAGCGCTGATTGCACTGTGTGTACGCTCACCTAGTTATGCCACTGGCCATAACCCCCGCATTTATATAATTCAGTGTAAATTTTGCGGTCTAGCTACGTGGAAATCATAAATAACTTTAACGTTTACATCTCGGTAAAATAAATCTACACAGTATCTACAAAGCAACATCGGAAAAATAATACATTTATCTCTCTCTTACACACGCTTTTTTTCACGTTGTATCTCGTTAAATCGGATTTTTTCAACACACGCCATTGATAGATACGATCCTCTGTTATCGTTAACCGAAAAAAAAAATGCAAAGGTAAATTATCTCGCATAATTCGATATAGATACGTCGAGACGTTGACACGCCGGTAATAAAGACATGATAATAAAGACATTATGCATCGTGTTAATAGATAAAGAAGAAAAGTTCAGTCGCTGGTTAATTGCGTCGGATTATATCAGATTTTTTTTTTTTTACATTTTGTCCTCCTCTTTTCCGAGCGTAATCACAGATCTCTTTCTTTCAAAGTGTATTAATTTACATACTTTTTTTCTCGCGCGATCACGAAGTTTTCCATGCAAATCTCGGATTACAATCTAGAGCTTTGTGTAAGCACTTGCGCTTAGTACTTTGTGTAAGAATGCACAAGACTCCGGGGATACCTTGAGAGTTAAACAACGCAGTTATTATACTCTGTTAGGGTTGTATCTAGACTGTCCTTAATAAGATCAATTTAACGCGATAGTTTCGGTGCAACAAAGAAATCTCTCTGGTCGATATAACTTGGAAATATTGATAAATCAATTTGATGAACGATTAACAATCGTTTGTTACATCTACAACGAACAAACTGATTTACTTGAATATTTAATGTATTTCACGGAAATATTATCGTCGAATTGAGATGTTATGCCGTACTTTTTTATTTAAGTCATGATGACTTTAAAATCATGCAAATGTCAGAACACCCCGAGCAAATGTGGAACAAATGAACTGCTATTCAAAAGACGCCGCAGGGGCTGAAAGCGTGGACGTTCTAGAGATACGACCTTAATATACGGCTAAAATTTCAGATAAAAATTGTATTAAATTAAATTTTAAAATATACTCTACGTCAACATTCCAGTTTATTTTAATATTAGATTATGATTATCAAAACTAAATAACGTATTTTTTTTATTACGAATTAAAATATGTAACTCTTCTCGTGCGCGCATATACATCTACTTTACTTTATTTGTCATTTTTATTAATTATTATAAATTATATATTATTAATTATATATTATAAATATGTAAAATACGTCTGCCGATTGTCGTGCAGTAGTTAAGCGTATAGCTTCTATATTTTGTGTCTGTTGCATAATAGAAATAAGGTGTATCGTGTACGATCACTGTGTTTTCCGGCTCATGTAAGAAAACAGCTCTCGCTACCCTGAGGGCCAAATATTGCGGCGCAGCATACTTCGCCATGGGACTTTGATACACAGCTGCCGCCATGCTTAACATATTCAATTTAATACGGTAACACCATGGGGACTATACTTAATTTGCATTGTGAGATTCGATCCGAGAGCAGTATGTATAACCTGAAACGATCACGATGATTGCATGCACAGAACATATCAGACATACTCAACTACACACATCATACACGTTTTACAAGTTTCTAAAAAAGAAATTATTTTCGATATACAAAAAAATAAAATTAAACCGAAGTACAAAAATATATATACCTGCTGACAGACTATTTTTAATTTTAACAAAGAGTCTTACGTAAAATAAAAGTTAATATCTTGTAATAAGAAATATTTTATAAACGTCTCATCTTTTTATTTTTAACAGAAATTGATTTTTGTTATGATATGATATTTCACGCAAACAAAACTGATTTAGATATAGTAATAATTTAATTCAAAAATGTAACAAAACGTATATTTCCTGCATGTATAGCGGTTAATAAACGACCCAAGAGATTTCAATTTCATCATGTACAGAGAGAAGCACAGTGCTTTAATTAAATACATTGATACTTGTGATCGCAGCTCTTAGCAAAATTAAGCTTATCGCTAGAAAGAAAAAGAGAGATTTTACAGAGTTACAGATTTACAGATGATTGTTGATTGATAGAGAAGTTTTATCTTATTTTCTTGTGTGTGTGTGTGT
>QVOB01014815.1:0-23445 GCA_014839585.1 Pseudomyrmex concolor
TGTTGATGTATTATACGCTTATTTTTCACATTTCATGGTAGAATTTAACACATTTATATATTAAATTTTTATTCTTTCTTTTCCTAGTCGAGAATAATATTCTTAGCCAATCATATTTCTCTTTCGGTCGCAAGAATAAAATGTAAGAAAACGCGATAAAGTATTATACCTTTTTCGCGATATACACTCAAGTAATATAAAATATTTTCGACTAAAAATACAGTAGATATTCCATATAAATTAACAAATACACGTTAAAGTGCGTAAAATTTTAAATTGTTCCTTTATTCATTGTTTCAGGAACCGATTTTCTACAAAGATATTTGCAGCACCGGAGGAATCGGTTCGGGCAGTTGGATGCTGTTACAAAGGTATGTTTCACAGCCATTTATGCAGAAAACAAGTCTAGTAAATTAATTTTCCTAGAATATTAGAAAAATCTTATTCATTTATTAGTCATATATTTTCATATTGAAACAATCTTTTACAGTTGATGTTCACAAGTAATTTTTTTTCTTCATCTAACAATACATCTAACAATAAGAACGTTTTATTTTTGTTACAGAGTGGTGTTGTAGCACAAGAAGGATATGAGCTAGGTATGTGCATTTTTTCAATGGCTTTAACAGTCGTGAAATCAGTATGAACTGCGTGTAGATTTTTAGTTTTGTTAATTCTAAAACATCGAGCATATAATTTCAATATTTTCCGCAGTTTAATTCAAGAAAGTGTTTTAATTTTTTCACTGCTTTTCACACAGTTTGTAATCGTACAAGCAAATTCGTACTGATTCGAGATATCGATAGTGAAGTCGATCTAGCATAAATTCAAACCCTACATTTCTATATCGTCTGAGAGTGGACATCGCTTCGTAATTCTTATTCTTGTGAATATATGGCGCTGAAATTTTCATTTACGGCAAGTTCCACTTTGCCGATCGCAACGCTCGTGAGCGTTATCTATCTACGTTTAACTTTCGATAAAAAGCAAGGATGAAATGATTTCATGAGCATTGCGAACGGCAAGTGGAACTTACCCTTAAAAGTTTTACGAGCTTTGTGTCATTAGAAACAACATAACCTAACCCCTAACCCTAACCTAAGTAATTTTTTGCGGGAGGATTATTGAAAGGTGTTTTTTAACTATCTCAAAAAAATAAAGATTTAAAAAATCAGAAGTCACACGTTAAAAGAGACATAAAATCCCTACTGTGGAAGTTCACATATAAGTAGATAACACAATATGTTCTGTTAAAAGTGAATATAAGACGGATAAGTACTTTAACACAGGAATTGATTGATAAGTACACTTTAACACAAGAAACTGATTTTTATAAGTTTTTGTTTTTACGATTTTAGTTTTTTTAAAGTTTTTATAGTTAGAAGATAACTATTGTAAACAGTGAAATTAAAATTATATATCAGAAACAGAATGGAGATAGGCAGTGACGATAATAATCTTATCATCGAAAATGAGAAAATAAAGATTGAAGATGAGAAAGAAGCGGAGAAGACAGATAAAATGAAAAAATTAAAAAAGAAAAAACATGGTAAAATACAAATAGTGGAAGATAATAATAATATAAATAATGAAGAACAAAAAGAAAATACTAATGTGAAAATAGAAACGCAGAAAGAAGATGATGTAGAGATAAAAAAGGAAAAAAGCGCGAAAAGAAAGTTTAAGGAAAATAATATACAGGAAGAGACGGAAGAAATTAGTGTAATTAAAACACTAAAGAAGGAATATCACATAAAGAAAGAAAAAAAAAGGAAACATGATATAAAACAAGTGGAAGAGGAAAATGATGTAGATAGTGAAGCAACGGAAAAAAATATTAATGTAAAAATAAAAACAAAGAAAGAAGATAATGTTAAAGTACAGAAGAAAGATAACGCAAAAAGAAAGTTGGAAGAAGATGATATAGAGAAAGAGACGGAAGAGGACAGTGTAAAAAAAACATCAAAGAAGTATAAAAAGAAAAAAAAGGAACATGATACAGAGGAAGTAGTAGAAGAGGAAAGTGAAATAAATAACAAGGAAACAGATAGTAGTGTAAAAGTAAAACAGAAAAAAAAGAGTGATGCAGAGAATGAAAAAAAGAAAGAAGATAGCGTATCAAAAAAGAGAAAGAAAGATGATGTGGAGAAAAAAATGGAAAAAGAAAATATTACCAAGAAAATGACAAAGGAGAAAGATAAAAATGTGAAAATAGAAGTAGAGAAGAATAATGTGAAGGAAATGAAAGTGAGTAACAATGATGCAAATAAATCTGTAAGCCATAAAATTAGAAACAAAAGAAGAAGAGAAAATGAATTCAATAAAAACAGTAGTAAAAATGAATTTGAAGTCAATAAAAATTCATCCGACGAGGACACTGATGAAGACTTTGTGGATATATATCAGAATGACGATGTAACGTATTTAGCATGGAAATTGGCACAGAAAAATAAACTCCCTAAGGATGAGGCAATAGTAATGGATGTCATATATTTAATTTAAAAAATATTTAAATTAGTAAAGCACTTAAAATATGAATGAATTTTGTTGCAGAAATTGTATAATTTGTCGGTGAAACTCAGACACACAGTGCCGCCGCAGCACGAAATCGAGACACGTGCGGGATCACATCAACCAACGCAGGATCAAATAAAACAGTTCAAGAAAATAGTGCCACTCAAAAAGGGTGTGTACTCTTTTGATGAGGATGAGATCATCGTCAGAAACTGGAATGCATTTTGTAAAGTATGTGTCAGATATATTTCTCAATACGTATCTCTGAAAATAAAATTCAACTTTTTATTATCTATATGTATTTAAAAATGTGTATAAAAACTTGTTCATAATACGTTACACAAACATTCCTAAACAGTTACACAAATGGAATGTGAAAAAACCGTTTTTAGAGTTGAGAAACAACAAGAACCTGTTGAATATACGAAGACATAGAGAAAGAAAAAAATTCGTACAGTTCTTAGCCGATGGTCTTCCAAATAGAACTTTATACAGTGTTTATCATAGATATAAGCTTCTATACGGGGCAACTAAGCAAACAAGGTAATGTGTGACATAATGTGTGAACTTATTTTGCATGTAACTCAACGATTCTGTCTTTATTGTTGGACAACTATTGTGAGAAGTAACATATTATTTTTATAAATATATTGCCTTGTAAAACTTATACAGTACCAGAAGC
The DNA here is from genome assembly GCA_014839585.1 of Pseudomyrmex concolor. Taxonomy (NCBI): domain Eukaryota; kingdom Metazoa; phylum Arthropoda; class Insecta; order Hymenoptera; family Formicidae; genus Pseudomyrmex; species Pseudomyrmex concolor. Next base: position 3,197 of record QVOB01014815.1, read on the forward strand.
CAACACACTTAATACTTAAATTAAAATTATTAGGTATAGACCTTCCGAAGACGCAATTATACTCGAACACTTGGAAAACAATCCGTCTCTGGACCCAAGAAAAAAATATTCCGACTTGGCTAAAGTTTTGAAAAGAACAAGACATTCTATTTATCGGCGTTACCAATTACTGAAGAAGAACATGAAGAAAAAGGAAGGAAGAGACACATCAAGTGAAAGTGAATATGAATATGAATGAAAATAGGAAAGATTTTATGTTTCATCGAGTGAATAAAAGATAAAAGTAGAACAAACATATGAAATCAAAGAGAAAAAATTTGAAATAAAAAAGTAAGGAACTTAAACTCGATTAAGATGTAAAAAGATGTTATTTATTATTGTCAGAAAATTATCACTTGTGATACTTTTACGTTCATATACGAAATACTTATAAACATAGTATCATAAGGTAAAATAGATCTATGTTCTTTTTTGCTTACCTGCTGTATGCTTTCAGGAATTAAGAAATAGTAAATCCATTTAAGATTGATTCATTTCTGTTTATATGAGAAAGAGAGAGAAAAATCTGCATAATCTATCAAGTCTTCTAGATTTTGCATACAATTTTGTTTTAAAACTATACATTTTGTTTTAAAGGTTTTTGCGCAAGCATAGAAAATAATTAAATTTTAATATGAAATTCTATTTGTCCAAATGGCACTACAAATTATTGTTTCTATATAGTAGAAATATGGAGAATCTTATACATTTTAAGCCTATATGATACATGTCATCGACAACTTTTTGTACTAAAATGAAACAATACGAAGTACTTGCCATCTGGTTACATGCTTAATTTCATTATTTTTCCGTTCTTACGTCCAGATAATTTATTTGCTTGTCCATTTCTTCTCCCGTGACGTTGAAAATGACGTGATGAAATTAACTCTCTCTTAATTAAATTAAGAGAGAAGCGTAGCATTAAAAAATGGAGAGATCCATATTATGACAAAATTTACAGATAACAGTATTTTTTAAAGTAATAATTAAAAAAATATAAAATAAAAGTGAAGTAATACTAGATCAACTACTAAAATAGTACGAAACTTAATTCATTAAAGAATGTAATAATAGATTTACAAACTTTATATATTGGCTAAATATCTAAATAAGTGGTATAATCAGTCTCGCCTATGTATAATTCAGAGCTGGCATTTTTCGGACACCGATTTATGGCGGTCACACGTCCACCGCTCTCCTCCCTATTCCTCTAGTTTCGCAATTTGTTTACTCCCGGTAAACGATATGGCACTCGAGTTCAGGGACGACGGCAGCTCGAGATCGTAATAAACGACAAATAAAACGAGAGAAGTGAGAGGAAATAGGGCGCGCGAATGCTGAAGTCAATGTAAAATGCGCTTTACGATATGATCTATTAACAAAGTTAAAAAATCAATGTGATTAACTGTTACGTCATAATATGCATCTTAATCATATATTTCTTGCATAATTGATTTTTTTCTTTAAGTAAATTTGCAACTGTACTACAATGTAAATGTCTTTTCTATGAAGTATATACTTTGGCGTTTAAACAATATATACCGATTATTTCGAATGTGTATACGTGTGTGAATGTGTGTGTGTGTGGTGTGTGTGTAAAGAAAAAACGTTAATTTCTTCACCGAGTTATGAATATAATCACAGTTCAAACGTTGCGTGTCCGATATTACATTTCTATTATCATTATAATATTGCGTTATCAACACTTTCAAGCAGCATTTTAGAAATTCAAATTCTTGAACAGCCGTGAAATTTGAAATTGAAATTTTTTGCATTATTGCATGGTTTGAGAGCTTTCTAATTAAGAAATGTGCGTCTTCTTCAATATATTCGCCAATACTTAAAAAAATGTCGATTACTTTGTTTTTCTCTCTAAAATACGCAAATTCAGCAATATCGTGTATGTATAACATGTGTATGTATATAATAGGATCCGGATTATGTATATGTACGCGAATGATATACAAAAATATATATGTGTATATTTACATATGTTGATATATACGGCGCGGCGTCGATATATATTCACGACGTCGAACGATAAAAAAATAATCCGCTGCTTCTCAATGCGAGATGGCAATTTTATCCTATTATATATTTGGAAAACGCTCTTTGTCAATGCGTGATTATGTATTTAATTCGCAATTACACCGCGCAATTACGCGCGCTCGCCGTGTTGTGTTTTTCTAAAAGCAAAAACTCTTCGAGTAGAGAATCCAAGAAGAAGAACGTGCTTCTCTTTATTTTGTAAAAAAAAGTCTGCTCATATATTTACAGATAATATATTCTCGCTGTGATATTTTCAACTTATGCACGAAGTGCTGCTACGGTTGCCATTTGTCTTTTGATATAATCTTCTACTTTATATAAAAAGTAAGTCGTTGGAGACGAAGCTTAGAGTCGATTTGAAGTCTCACTTTTTGATACCAAGTCTTGAAATTCATCAAACAACCTTGAACAAATCTCATTCGCGTAATTATTGCATGCCGCGTCGCAACCGTATCGGCAGTTCGCATGCAACACCGCAATATATTCAGACGTAACGCGAGTAACACCGTGTTTGATCCGTCGATCATCACCGATGATCACACTCTGATCCGCCGATCTTAATACGTCGGACTTAACACAGTGAGCGGTCGGCCAGCATTGTTCACGGTGTTCATGTTCATGTGAATGTGACTGACTGGATGCGGTATGTGATGATGATTTTGATCCTCGACGATCATCTCGCCGTACTGGGCGCGGCAGCGTTTCTGATGCGCGAACAGGCTGCCGCTGTGACTGTACGCGGCGCCGCACGTCTTGCACACGTACGGCTTCTCGCCGGAATGCGTGTACGTGTGCTCCTTCAGCGTGCTGAGTCGCTTGAAGGCTTTGTTGCACGTGGGACACACGTAATTCGCCTCGCCGGTGTGCCGGGTGAGGTGTCTGCGGAACGCCGAGCTCACGGCGAACGCGGCACTACACACGTGACAGACGAACGGTTTGTCACCCGTGTGAATTCGTATGTGATTCGCCAGACTCGTCGTGGTCGTGAAGCCGCTGTTGCACGTCGTGCACACGTGCGGCTTGACGCCGGTGTGGGTGCGCATGTGATACGTGAGCGACGAATTGCTCGGATACACCTTGCTGCAGATGTGGCACAGGTACTCGCGCGGCACCTTCTCCTTCGGTTTGTGCGTTCTCTGATGGAGCACGAGACGCGCCTGACTCGCGCATACCTTTCTGCAGATCTCGCAGGTCACCGGCTCGGCCTTCGGTTTGTGCAACGACACGTGCCGTCGAAGACCCTTCTTCGTCGCCATAACCTTGTCGCAGTGCTGACACTTGTATTCACCAGTCCCGTCCTCGTCGCTTTCCTCCTTCTTGATGTTTTCGTTCTCCGGCGGGGGTTCCGCCGTGTTGTTGCTCGGCATCTCGTCGTCCGAGTCGTCGTACATCTTGTTGTTGTCCACCAGATTGTCGAGCAATCCGTGGCCGTGCTTCTCCGCGTGTTTCTTCAACGTGTCTGGTCTGTAAAACCACTTGTTGCACACGGTGCAAGAGTACCTCTTTTCGCCGTGCAAGAGAGCGTGTCTCTTCAAGTTCTTCGACGACGAACAGTATTGATTGCAAGTCTCGCACTTGAACATCTCGGGCGCGGCTTCAAACTCCTCCGTTTCGTTCGCAGGTCTCGCGTCATCTTCGCTGTCGTCTTCGAGCTTGGGTTCTTTCTTCGGTTCCTTGCTGTCCCTCCGTTCGTTCGTGTTGATCTGCTTGATCATGTCGTTCACCTTGTCCGTGTGGGACTTTAGATGCCTCACGAGAGTCTGAGGCTTGGAGAAAGACGCGTGACAGAGCTGACACGCGTGCGGTTTCGACGCGTGTATCTTCTGATGCTTCTCCATGTTCTCCTGCTTGTAGAACATCTTACAGCAAATGTTACATTTGTACTTCTTTTCGTGGACCAACGCGTGCTTCTTCAGACCTTTCAGTGTAGCGTATTGCTTCGAGCAGACCTTGCACTTGAACTTCGAATCTACCGAATCCTGACTGTCGCTACTCGGTTCGAAAAAATCGTCGTCGATGTTATCCTCGTCGCTGTACGTTTTCGACAGTTTCGCTTTCCTCGTGGACGTTCGCTTTTGCGGAACGTTTTCCTCCTCTATCGCGTTATCATTCGGCAAATTGACGAATTGCTCTTCCGTGCTACTCTTCTCCATACACTGACTCACTTCCATGGCCTCGTCGCTCTTGGTCTGCAGACTCGTCGCTTTGTAAATGATGTTGGACGTGTCTTGCACATCTTCTTGCATTATCGTCATTTGGACGTTACCTTCTGGCAAGCAAGTATCTTTTCCATCTTCCTCTTTGTTTCCCTCGAACCCGATGGAACACATGAACAGTTTGTCGTCCGGCAAACTGGGAATCTGATTGGCGTTCAAACTGACGTTGTCTCGGGAAAACGTATCGGTAGTCTCAATGTACTCTTGCGGATTCGCACAGGTACTAACTATCGACAATTCTTCCTTGTTGACAAAATAATCGTCCCGAGAATGCTGCTGTTCCTGTTTCGCGAACAGCACAAATTTGGTTTGTGAGTCTGTTTGTGTACAAGAATCCTGAAACATTGATATTGAAGTACTGCGCGTGTATCTCGTCAATTTCATTGACGAAATATCAATTTAGACAACATATATATATATATATATGCAGTCTCGCGTCCGAGTGTTGGCATTGTTGCCTGAAATCGTGAGCGACATTAGCCTTGTAGACGCAACTGCTGCATATCAGAGCGGGCAATCCGTCCTGTTCGTTTATCTCGATGGAGCCGCACACTTGTATCTTGTGCGAAAGATCCGCCAGGTCGTTCACTTCCTGAGAAAAGATGGGCGACAGGTTGGTGCTCTCGGTCAGACAGATTCTGCACACCCTGTCCATGTTAATGGGCAAGCCAAAGTAGTCCGACGTCATCGTTCGGTCGTAAATGAGACATTCACTTGTTCCGAGTTGTTATCTGCGGGAAAACATACCAGAGTAAACATGGGCTGCAAATTGCACTCATGTAACGAGTCAATCGCACGTACAAAGGTACAGAGGTATTCGCTCGATAAAGCCAGTGTTAACATTGTCGCAATATGTTACACGGCAATGTCGTACACATGTGCGTCAGCGAAATTGTATAGGACATAAAAAAAAAAAAAAAAAAAAAAAAAAAGAGGCGATTCATGACGTAAAACCCGAGCTATCCGATCCGAATTATCCGATCGAGCGCGGCCATACGACACGAGACGTCGCGTTATCTCTCTCGTTACGCAAGATATTTTCGGCGCATCGGGGGAGATAAGAAGATATTAACATATAAAACCGAGCGGTTCTCAACCTCGTGTGTTCTCATCACGTCGCGTTCGTACCGTGTCACGATGTTGTTAATGTTGATGCTGCCTTCTCGACGCCCGGACGAACGACGCAGACCGGACCGGACACTGGCAGGTCCCGTTCCTGCCGAATCGCACTTCCGGGCGCTTTTTTCTCGGAGCTCTCCGTCTCTCGTCTCCCGCAAGCGAGTCGCGGGAACGACTCGGCGATTCCTGACGATCCAGCACGTCAACCGGGCCGATATCGGATGTGCCCTCTCGATCGGTCTCTTTGTCCCTTCCGACGACGATCGACCGCGAAAGTTGAGAGCACTCTGAGACGGAACGCTCGTCGTCGCTCGTCCCGAGGGAGCAAGTGTGGGTGGGTCAATACAAAGAAGGGTCGATCGTATGTAACGCGTGCATGTGTTCGTACGAATGTGTTCGATTAATTGACTAGCCGTCGTCTGTCGTAAATTTGCCTTCCGACTGTGTAACAGAGACGGAAAGTACGTGTTTGTTGATCAAGTATTCAAGTTGGCATTAGATCCGCAATTGGTCCGCGTTTACGAACTTCCCCACTTCGCAAATGTGTCGAGGCGCGCGATGATCGCGACTGTGCTCGAGATGAGGACGTCTGTGTTCGGTTTGTTTTCATTGAAGATGTCTCAGCGCGACCAATCGCGGTAATAAAATGTTTCTCTAATCAGACATTTGATTGGTGGACTTTTCGTATCGCAATTACACGGACTTGATTTTTATTTTGCGACGAACTTTCAACTTGTTTCATCGTCGAGATTGAGAAATCGTCACTAAGTTCACGTCACGCTGTTTTCTCTATTTACAGAAAGAAAAGAGAAAAACAGACGCGACGTGTCAAAAAGTGCAGCTACGAAGGAACGAATCAGCTGATTTTTATATTGTTCGGATTTGTTTTCAATAATCAGATGCGAATTTACGTGTTATCGCACACATACGTCGCAGGTAAAAAAGTGAAACACGAGATTCGAATTCGCGGCATCGAATCCCACAGTGGCCGAGCGCGTTGACACGCGCGCCTCGATGGGCGAATACGTCGGATTTGGGTGCAGATAGGGTGGCAGTTGTGCATGTTTGACATTTCCTAGGAATGACTTCCGATGTTAGGGCCTCGTTCGCCGATCTGTCAAAAAGATGTGAATGGTAAGACCCGCTAGATTGATGCCCACGAGTTTGTTCACGGTTGAACGCACGGTGTCAGGGCCACGTCTCGTCCGATTACAATCAGAAAATTACCGATCCGGCCGATGTGCGAGGAAGCCCTCTAAGTGATAAACTCGCGTGAGAGAGAGGGACGGAGTTTTAATTTTTTTTTTCCAAATGCGATCATGGCACTGCGCAAAGTAAAGGGAAACTTCGAGCGTATGTTCGACAAGAATCTGACGGATCTGGTGCGCGGGATCAGGAACAACAAAGAGAATGAGGTGATCCTCTACCCGTATGCTTTCTTGCGATTTCTCTGGTGAAATTATTATCGGAACCTAACCTTTAATCTTCCTTTATTTCTTGTTTGTCGTCCGATGTGGTTTTAAAAGAATTGTTTGTGAATTTTTAAACCACAGGCCAAGTACATCGCTCAATGCATCGAGGAGATCAAGCAAGAACTGCGGCAGGACAATGTGGCGGTCAAGGCAAACGCTGTGGCCAAGTTAACATATGTGAGTTTTGTGCAAATTTCAAGCACACAAGTGTAAACATCAGAGTATATAATAATTTTTATGCAATTGATTTGCTACAAACCAGTTCAATTTAATTTTGCTCCAAGTATTGACAACTGATCTGGTTTTGTGTTTTAGCTCCAGATGTTGGGGTATGATATTAGTTGGGCTGGCTTTAATATAATAGAAGTCATGTCTTCTGCAAAGTTTACTTACAAGAGAATTGGCTACCTTGCTGCAAGTCAGAGTTTTCATGCGGATACAGAGGTAAAATTTACTTTTTACAGAAAGTTAGATGCGAGATTGCACATGTGGTTTTGTAATGTTCTTTTTCTTTTCTTGCAGCTACTTATGCTGACCACAAATATGATTCGCAAAGATTTAAATAGTCAGAACCAATACGATGCCGGTTTGGCGCTGAGTGGTTTGTCTTGCTTTATAAGTTCGGATTTAGCGCGCGACCTAGTTCACGACATAATGACTTTGCTGACATCCACAAAACCGTATCTGCGCAAGAAGGCGGTTTTGATGATGTACAAAGTATTCCTGAGATTTCCCGAGGCTCTGAGACCAGCGTTTCCCAGGTTAAAGGAGAAACTCGAAGACCCGGACAGCGGTGTTCAGAGCGCGGCTGTAAATGTAGTCTGCGAATTAGCCAGGAAAAATCCGAAAAATTATCTGAGCCTGGCACCCGTTTTCTTTAAGCTAATGACGACTTCCACAAATAATTGGATGCTCATTAAGATTATCAAACTGGTAAGTGTTGTCGCTCTCTTATCGCCAGAATATTAACGAGATATATTCTTTTACACGAGTTTGGCAAAAACATCAACTCATCGACAACTGTTTTTCTATTGATATCTTTACAATAATTTTTAAATATTTTCCTTGTAAATGCCATATCGGTTTTGTTTCTGGCACTCAGTTCTCAACTATAACTCTGATCGAGCCAAACCTGGGTCGGCGACTCACACAACCCTTAGTTGATCTGATTTCAAGGTTTCACATTACTTATAAGTTTGTTTTATCTATATAATAAAGTTATATAAATGTTTTTATGTGCAGTCGACGCTATTGATAAAGCACATCAGTATCAGTAAGCGTTTCGTAGAAACATTTGTATATATTTGGCACACAAAACCTAACGCACACATTTTATTCCAAACATCATTAATGACAGCTCATTTTATGTCTCATTATTGTCTTCGATTTTGACGAAGTAAAAAGCCACACTTCTTTGTTGAAAAAAAAAAAAAAAAAAAAATTGCCAAGTACCTCTTAGAATCCAAAGATATCGTATTTTCAGTTTGGAGCATTGACGCCTCTAGAACCTAGGCTTGGAAAAAAATTAATAGAGCCTCTTACCAATTTGATACACAGGTACATGATGCATTTTTATTCTGAAGCACAACTTATCGATAACATTTGCGTTTGTAAATTATTATTAACATCGCTTGCAATACACAAGTAATACAGCTTGGAACTTCTTAGCAGTTGTTTGTCAATTTTCTCTCAGTTGTTTTACCTCTCTCGTAACGTAGCATTATTCATATAATTTGTATATATACATGCAAACACTTTTCAATCGAAAAATACAGTCGGAAACATAATAATATACTGATGATTTTCTAGTACATCCGCAATGTCGTTACTCTACGAGTGTATCAATACGGTAATAGCCGTATTGATTTCTATATCGTCCGGCATGCCGAATCATTCGGATTCGATACAGCTGTGTGTTCAGAAGTTGAGAATATTGATAGAGGACTCTGACCAAAACCTAAAGTATCTGGGACTGTTGGCGATGTCGAAGATACTGCGAACTCATCCGAAGAGCGTGCAAGCTCACAAAGATCTTATTATGCAATGTCTTGACGACAAAGACGAAAGTATAAGACTGCGTGCCTTGGACTTGTTGTACGGAATGGTTTCTAAGAAGAATCTAATGGAGATAGTTAAGAAGTTAATGGTGCACATGGACAAAGCCGAAGGCACTACGTATCGCGACGAATTGCTTTCAAAGATTATACAAATTTGCTCACAGAACAATTATCAGTTTATTACCTATTTTGAGTGGTGAGTCAATCGTAAAAATCGAGAGAGTTTTTCGAATTCAAAAACTGTTTTTTTTTTTTCTGAAAAGCAAAATTCACACATGTGAGCCTTTCGTCCTCGCAGGTACATATCTGTATTGGTGGAACTTACGCGAATGGAAGGCACCAAGCACGGACCATTAGTAGCGACTCAATTACTCGACGTAGCGATTCGCGTACAAGCTATACGAAAATATGCGGTTCAACAATGTGCCTTACTGCTTGAGAATTCATATCTTTTGACCGGCCAGCCAAGAGCGACAATGTCTGAAGTTTTGTACGCCGCGGCATGGATTTGCGGAGAATTCTCTAGGTAGTGATTCTTTTTTTGAAGAGATTTTGCCAGGTTCAGTAACTATGATTTACAATGTGTTATTAAATCGATAGTGAACTGGAAGATCCTTTGGCAACCTTGCAATCTATGTTGCGATCGCAAGCTTCTAGCTTGCCAGGACATATACAAGCGGTTTATGTTCATAATATATTAAAATTGGCTGCAACTACTTTTGCTAAAGCGGAAAAGGATGGTGATAGTGAAACAATGGACAAGGTATTGCGACATAAATTATGTAATGATAATCGAACTTTGATATTGATTTGGTTTTAACATTTTAAAGTAAATCTATACATTGCGCGTCTATAAATTGGGCTTTACAGATATATGGATTGAAGGACAAAATAGAAGCGTTTGTCTGTAGCGGTGACCTGGAAGTTCAGGAAAGATCGAGCTCCGCATTAGTTTTGTTCGAATTGCTGAAAGAGAATCCTGGTCTTGCGCAAGAACTAAAGGAAGCTTTCGAAGGTGAACTTAATCCGGTTGCGCCAAAAGCTCAAAGAAAAGTAAGAAGTGTTTTAATAATAATAAAATTAAAACAAAATTTTCTACATTGTAGATTATTTACACATTTTGTTGTGAATATATCTTGCAGGTACCAATACCTGAAGACTTGGATCTAGATTCGTGGATCAATGATCCTCCCTCAGAGAGCTCAGATTCAGAAGACTTAGATATGAATGATATTTTTATTAAGACAGAAAAACCGAGCGATTCCAAGCGAGAATCGAACGAACCGACGACGGAGGAGCTCGAGAGGAGACGCGAGGCGAGAAAACTGGAACAGGAAAATAATCCTCATTATTTGAAAGGCTCGTTCAAGAGTACCGCGTCATATCACAATTCATCGAACATGTACGAAGACTTTGAAAACATTCCCGTCGCGGAGTTAGACATACCAATCTCTCTAAAGATTTCCAATTCGCATAGATGTCGAGATAGAAGTACAGACAACAATCATAAAAGACACAAAAAGCACGAAAAGAAGAAGAAATCGAAGAAAAATAAAAGTAATTATCTTATACATAAGTCGTACTGTTAGGAAATTTAGAAAATCGCGACTTCTAATGTTGAACATTTTTTAGGCAAAAAGTCTGCGTCGGAAGACGAAGAACAGGATGATGTACCGGTGCAACTAGTAAACACCGGTATAGGAGAACTTCCTCCCGGTGCGGAGATAAGCGACAGCGATGAGTACGATGTGGTGGATGCTAACGATCCACATAGAGCTTTGAACATTGACCTTGACATGCCTTTGAGAGAAGACGAGAGATTGCCTGTCTTGGAGCATAGAGTTATTGAAAATAATATAACAAAGAAAGCCGAAGAAAAAGAAACTAAAAAGGAAAAAGTAATTTTTTTTTTATAATAAAAAAGTGTCGTAACGTCATTTAAATTTGTTTATTTATGAAACTTGACATCATATGTTTGTTGACAGGGACATAGAAAATCTAAAAGAAAAGTAAAGGAGTCTACGGAAAACAAGATGAATAGTCAGAAAGAAGAATCGCCCGACTTGTGGTTGGAAACCAATTCTCCCGAGAAAGTTCAATCTCCCGTTCTTGGAGGATATACGGAAGTGTCCAACGAGACGCACAAAGATAGCAAGCGCAAGAAGTCGAAGAGTCAGAGAGAGGACAAACACAAGAAGTCTACCGAGGAAGATTCATCGAAACATCGAAAATCAAAGAAGTCGAAAAGTAAGAAGGAGACTAAATTATTGGGTTACGAGGAGACGGCGGGCATATCCACCCCGTCCAAAGAAATACTACCGGAGTTAAAAGACGACATTATTCCGAATTCCGAAATCAATGCGAATTCTGTGCAGCAAAGTGTCGTTTATGAGGAATTAGCGAAGAACAAAATCATTTCCATGACGCATGAGTTGAGACAGATTCCCCACGACTCAAACCAAGTTATCGTCTCGATAAACATTACAAATTTAGGTCATTCGCTCGTGAGGGAATTGGTTTTCGATATTTCGGACACATCGTCACTTAAATTACTTAGAAATGTGAGTAATTAACGCGTTTTAGATTTATTCTGTTAATTGAACTCGCAAATAAATAGCATTTCCGTTCATTAATGTCTTTTCCAGCCTGGAGATGAATTCGGGATGAAACTGCCGTTTCAACTGCCTCCGCAATCTAGTAAAGAAACCCAGTTCACAATTTTAGTCTCGGACGTGACATTCGCTCAGAAGCTCAGAGGCACACTGACGTACATGTTCGACGATAAAGAGGGCACGCAGCAAGAAAAACTCGACTTCATCGTGCACTTGACGTGCAGCAAGTTTATGGTCGGGCATCTCTCTCACAAGGACATACTCACGGAACTTCTCACAAGCGGTCAATTAGTATCTAAAATTAAGAGAGAAGTGACGCCCTCCCAGGACTTCGACGCGGTTCTCAGCGCTATCTACCGTAAATGCAATCTCACACTAGTAGAACAAATTAACGACACGGCATCGCTTTACGGACACTCTTTGAAAGGACATCATGTGTGCCTTTTGTTGAAATATAACGTAAGTCACATTTTTAACAATTGAAAAAAATGATAACTGGGTGATAAAAAGCACTCGATGATACATCGTGCGTGATTTGATTTTTACAGAGATCGACGGGAAACTTGATGATCGAAGGTAAAAGTGACAATAACTCATTACTATCGGGAATTGTAGACGAAATACTGAGGATTCTGACATAATGCTGATTTTGAACGTTCAAATGTTCTATATTTTGCAATTAATTAACTCCTATCGCAGTTGTACTAAAATAACACGCAGACGCATGTGTGCGAATTACTCACTCGGTGCGGTGAGTGGAAACCACTACGCTCTTCGACTGTGTCTGTTACATATATATATATATATAAAATATATATATACAGCGGCTATATAGTGTATCTGCAGACCCATTGAATATTTTCAGAAAGAATCTTACCTAAACCTAAACTAATTTTACGTGTAATATCTAATAGATAGTAAAGAGTTTGTTAATTATTCAAGAGATATATACATATGTATACACGCATATATATTGTACACATGCGCAATTTATGTATATACACTCTTGCGCATGTGTATAATATGTACACATAAATACATATATATGTACATGTCTGTATCACTTGTGAGGGCGATGTTTCTTTCAAAAGAGAGAAACGGGATAGGAGAGGAGGAACATGTTGCCAAGAATTGAAGACACTGGAGTAATAAAAGTAGATTATATAATGTTTCTACCAACAGAATTTAAGAGTCTGGGTACGACTCTGACGAGCGAATAAAAAAATACGTAGGATCATGCGCAGAGTTTAAGAGTATCATACCTATTCAGTTTTTCGCTCTACAATTCTGTACTCTGTAATCTTCCAAAACAACTATTTTCTCTGTAAATTACGACACACTTTCTTATGTCTCTCTGTACATTGTTGCATTTAAACAACTACGTGGCGTGTAAGTTAATTGCTCTCGAAGATATAGTTTAAATATATTAAATAAAAAAAAATAATAATAATATCCGCGGCTGCGCTTTGCGCGCGGTTCTTTGTACAGTACGGAAAATAAACGTTGCGAATATATATAAACAACAATCGAATCCTCGCTACTTTTATGTTCGATGCCTTCAATTTTTGATCGAATTGCGACGGAATTGCGCTCGCTGTGTACTGTTGAGATCTTTTATTTTAATTTTAAAAACGAAAATAGAAAAAATATATTATACACTGGGCGAGATGATTTTTGTAAACATGAATTAACGGTGAGCATATTCTGCATGCAGCGCTTCTATAATATCAAGACGAGAGAGAGAGAGGGAAAGAAATTATGTAAATTTGAAATTAAACAGATCACGCATTATACAAGCACATGAAATCCCAATATACACATGATCATGTCAAACATTCGTGCATTAAGTTTTGTATTTTATTTTATAATCTTATGTATACATATTATATATATAAATATTTGCTTTTCTTTCTACACTATTTGAGAAGTTAAATATATTTAAATATATATATATATTGTTTTCTATAGATTTTTATTACGTTGACTATTGTTGAAATTATCTAATTAACTTTCGATTGTCAAATGTGTGCCAAAAAAAAAAAAAAAAAATCGTCCTTTTATTTGAAAACGTTTACACACATTGAATTTAATGCGCAACGTATCGACTTTTTCGAACACACACACGTCTCCTCCGATTGCAATTGAAATATAAACTAATTCCCGTAGATAATAAATTCAAGCAAGAGAAGAAAAAAAACCCAGAAACGTACTATACAAATAGACACCAAATATACAGATATATCTACTTTTATAATAAACTTTATATTTTATGGTACGCGCTTAGCGAAATGTTTCTTCTTCTTCTTCTTCGACGATTCGAACGAATCGAGTATGCATGTCGACCATGACACGTATGTTATTAAATACCCACTGTATAAATCAATCGAGACTAGCAATTCTTCATTGATTTCGAATCTTTCCTTACGCAGCAAGTGTGAAAAAAAAAAAAAAAAAAAAAAAAAAAAAAAACAGTAACGCCTCATACCGATTTACAGACTGGTTTGTAAGAGTTCATTACTTATAGGAGAGAAACGTTGAATACAACATACGCATTATACATATATCGTTCGCAACTTCAATCAAATTTATATTGCGGCAAAGATAATCTCTCGACGAAGCTGTCCTTCTCGCGCATGTCGCGAATAGAAAGTCAAATTGAGATTTTTTTTTATTCGAGGCGTATGAAATATTGTTCTAAATACATACCGTATAAGTATATACCGTAAATACATGTATATACAGATCCTTCTCTTAAACGCGAGCGCGGCGACGGCCGAATTTTTATTTTTAATGTACGCCTTCTGGAGCCAAAATAAAAATCAATCGTGTGTGTGTGTGTGTGTGTGTGTGTGTGTAGTACAACGACGTCTCTCTGCGAGAGCGATGCGCGATGATTCTTAATTTATGCGACGCAATCATCCGCGCGTGCACGCATTGTACACAATACTCCGTCTGGAAGGTGAACCGCGCGAAGTCTAAAGGACGAGACCGTGATTCAAAGCGGATTCATCGACCTCTCTCACGTCTACTCCCACACACGATGAAATCCATGGTCGTGGCGTTCACGCACCTTCGACGAGGAAGAGTCATCGGGCTTCGCCAAGGTATACCATCCCTAACTGTCGATGATCACATACGAATGATAAAGAGTATAATGTTCCTCAAATCGCTTCGTCAATTATATTAGCGAAAAGCGATTATTCGGCTCAGGTTTGTTCGCGCAACAACAATTTTCGCGAAAAAAAAAACGCACGCGCGATATCTGGCGGTAAACAACAAATTTATTTCTTTTCTTGTCCAGGTGAAGATGTTTTGTCGAAATCGAAAAGTGGGTCACTTGACCTTATGTGTGCGGGATAATAGATATATAATATACGTGTTTTTTTCGTCTCTATTACGTGCGAAGATTAAAGATATTAAACATTAAGTGCTTCTGCACGATTAAGTTCCACTTGAAACGACGCTCGGGAATGCCGCTTCCCGAATCGGTAATTTTCCACACATGTTGGAAACATATCGTTTTGCCGGTTCTACTACTACGAAATGGTCTTCGTCATATATTATGGAATGTATGTCATTCTATACCGCGCGCGTCACTCTGTCTTCCAAACGCGCGGCGCGTATCATGAATATTGTTTATCTTCTCATTGAAGATTATGATTTCTACGAATAAAAATGCGTGTGTTCTTCCACTCTCTGATTAATCTATCAACCAACGTGCGTTGCCAACCTTCGTGGCCATAATTTTGAGAGAAATCCGCCACACACATAAGTACGCGCGCGCGCGATCTCTCATTTTTGTTTTTGTTTGTCAAAAAAATTGCAAAAAGAATATTATACATATTTCTGTTGTTCTGGCATTCTAGCCACGTTTTTCAATCAGTAACATGCGTATTTTTTAAGATTTGATATCTCGATTCTAAATATCAAGCTGTCAAAACTGACATGATTTATTGCTGAGGTTGTATTTTAAAAGATATCAATTCTTTTTTAAATTTTTTGTTTCTCTTTCACGACGAGTTTGTGGAAAAAGAAATTTGGTTTTGTACGAGACAATAATGCCGGGAAAAAATCCGTACGGAAAACTTCAATATTAATTACGTGTAATTATATTACAGTCACATATATGAGAGCGTCTTAATCTCTTATACAATTTATGTGTATAATAATTTATGGTAGTTCTTAGATAATCGGGTGTCGAATTTGATACATGAAAGACTTTTTCGCGGAATACGAAAAAGATAAGACTTTGATATCTCTCTAGTCTTTGCTAGACAAACTTTGCAAATTTGCAAAGACTAAATGAGGGACGTTATAAAAAAAAAAAAAAAAAGAACTTTAATTTGTCACGTAATACATAGGTATTTTTCACGTTATCATCAAATAGTACCGTCACTCGCGGGAAGATAAAAATTGTGATTATATCGCTCGATAAATAAGATACACATCGATTTTATATTTTGTACTTAGTGCACAGGACAAATATTTCATTGAAACGTTTTTTTATCTCGACATTGTTTTGTAATGACGCGTATCGATTTGTCGAATTTTGCGTGCGTTTTTTTTCTTTTTTAAGATTTGAAACTAGTGGAACGAATTTGTTTTTTTTTTTTTTTATGCAAATACAAAAATATTTCTCTTGTCGCGTACGTACGTCATACAAAATCGAGATCTCGACGCATTACGTAAGTCAGAAAATATTTGAGTATATGCCGGACAAAAGAATGAAAGAAAAGAGAAACGGAATAAATTAAACTGGTTATAATCCATTCACATATTTGCGAAGTAGATAGATTACATTATCGTATACACGTGTAAATATTTACAAATCGCAAAGAAGATAAATAGAAACGCGGAGCTCTTTTTCCTCCTTCAAATCCTCAAAAAAAAAAAAGAAAAAACAATTTGCAATAGATCTCATTGCGTCGATTTCTTAATTGCTCGATGAAGCGGAGATTATTTTCAATCGCGATATTCGGCGTATCGCCGAAGGTTCTTCTCGATTGGATTTTTCTACATTATCGCTTTCTTGAAAATAATCTCTTTATCTTTGTAAAAAAATACAACTTAATCTTTGAATTTAAACAAATATCATTATTTCTTTATAAATATCATTGTGTTAAACATTGGGTGATAAAATCGCGAGAATTGCTCAAAAATAATATATTTCTTTGTTCGCATTTGTGCGATGACCTCGTTTTGCGAACAATGAGACTATATATATTTTACAGTTACATTGCCAATCGTTTTTTCAACTTTCTCTCTCTCTCTCGTAGATTAGACGATCGAGATAACGCTATTAAAATCCATTGCGTTAAAAGATCAGGCAAGCGTCGTAAAACTCCTCATCTCTCATTAATTCCGTGCATCACCATCCCGGTGCACAAGGACCACCACCTGTGCCCTCGCACTTATCCTCATCGAGCGCACACGGATGTAGACAGACGAGAGGAATCGTGTCCGTCGCCTTTGACTCGGCGAAGACGACGTTTCGCCTTCACCTCGGATGCGGAATCCCGAAATGTCATCATCGCCAAAGTGTGTTGGTCATCTCCGACACAAGGGAGCTCCGAACGAAGAAAACGCGCGCGCGTCCGAATTTGCCGTCCGGAACCGTCGTCGGTCCGGTAACCGAAACGATATGAAACGGTAGCAGAGGCGAGCGCGAGTCGCACATGCCGCGATGCTATATAAATAATACTTGGCGCGCTAACTCAGATCAGTCTACTTGCGGCGGCCGTACACCTACCTTGCCGTGACGACACGACAATGCAACGTACCTTCAGAGATTAAAAGCGAGTTTTATTTTCTCCTCCTCCTTTTTCTCAGTCTATATTGTTTTTTTTATTTTTTATTTTTCTCTTTTTTTTGTCTCAAAATTTCACACCTGTCCGCAAACCTTTCTCTTCTCCCCGACTCACCCTCTTTGTCGCGACGACAGGACCGACGTCGTCTGGTGATTTGATCGGTGCTCCTCCGCCAAGATGTCGCACATCAATTTAGGATATACTTCGAGCACGGTAAGTGAAGAGAGACTTTGAATTAGACACACACAGAAATGTGTCGGAATCTAGATATATATATTTACTAATAAAGGAAATCGAGAGGCACGAATGTGTGTTTACACACATCGCAGGAAGATAAATCAGTTTTTTCGAACGTCTGATGATGTTTCGACAATAGTCTTCGACACACACACACGTGACGATCTAATTTCAACCGTGAATTAATTTGTGATTCTTCCTCGGTGTTGGTTTTTTTTTTTTTTTTTTTTTTTTTTTTTATCAGAAGAAAAACACTCGTCCTTCTCGGTTTCTCGCGAGATTCAGTGTTGTTCCAGGAAGTAATACAAATATGTATAGATTTTTCTTTTTCTCGATTGAAACCTCGTTAAACACTTACGCCTTGACACGAAAAGTCTACGGTAAATGTCGCGAGGGAGGAAGGGAGAGAAGTCACGCGGGGAAAATGACTTTGCGGGAAACGAACGCTCGAATAGCTTTACATTCGCGATTATCCTTAATGAGTTTGTTTTTTATGAAACGTGAAAACACAATACTTTCACGGCGCAAACATTTTAACCTTTCGCGGGAACCTTTGCTTCTCTTCGTTTCATGGCGATTGTAAACCGGACTAATATCGGCCTTGTGCGTTCACGGCGCGCTCGAAAGAAAATTCGGTCTCTATTTTTTTTTTTTTTTTTTCGAGCAAATTGCGCCGATATTCAAACGGCAGAACGACTGAAACGTTATCGCGTCACTTTTGATTATGCGAGAGAGACCGATATCGCGGAATTACAATTGCAAAATGTGCAATTGTCGAACGCACAGATATGCGTGAAAGAAAAAACCGATTTATATATTTATATATATATATGTATATATCTCGCACGCGCAAGCGAAATGCGTTCTCATCTCTTCCCGCGAAAGACTCATTGATTTTCGCATATTGTAATTTCTTTTTTTTCTTATTTTTTTCCGCTCGCGTTATCTCTCAGGTTTCAATTCGCGAATCATTACGCGTTATTTAAGCATATCGATCAAATGCGTTCGGTTTGAACGGAATTGAAAGTGTCTTTAAATCGCGGGAACGTGTGTATGATATGTCGCGTCTTTTTTTATATCCCGCGGGGGACCGATTACGAGACGGGATAATAATAATAAAGCGGAGTTGCGCGCACGTGATATTTTCGACGGATTGCGCGACAATTTGATCATGAGCCGATCATGAGAATGGAAAGTTATCGCGTCGATTTATTGCGCGCGAACGAGAGTTCTCGCCCGAAGGACAATCGTTTTTTCGCGTTTTCGTTTGACCACGTGCGCCGCGATTGTCTGTTTTGTTTTTTCGTCCAATTACGCACTAATAATTGGCGCGATCGAAGCTACGCGTTGCACAATCAGAAAATACATCAATATAGGTAAACGGACTGGTACCTGATTGATTGACGTGCGTCGCCGCGGCTTTTGCGAAACGTCCTTCTCCCGCAGACTTTTTCCGCGCTCTTTTTTTTTCTCGGCGGGCCACCTCGCTCCCACCGAAGGCGATCGGGCGCGATTCCGGACCTTCAAGCACGTGCACACGATTTACGCGAAAGCGTAAGTTCGAATTGTCAAAGCGCGCTCTTGTCAAAGCGGTTTTGCGCTCGCTGTTCCCTTGCGGTATAGACTTTTTAACGACCTTGCCGAGTGTTGGCTTTCTCTCGGAGTGTAATTTAAGAAAAGACTATTGCGGAAACGTTCTGATATCGAATGCCAACGGATCTCGGCAAGCGCAAACGTCAATTTCAAAAAGACGCATTTGTAATGTATCGCGGGCAAATAATTACGTTGAAATAAGAGAAACTATTGTGAATTAATTATTCTCTGTTTTCGATTCTCTAGTTTGTTATCCAAGTTTATTTTGTTTATTTTGAAGTTAAACTACTAGTTAGAGGAAATTTTTTTTCTCAAGATCAATTTAATTCTCATTAAGGCATCTTTTGGCCCTTGATATATCTAACAAGTAATATGATAATAAATTTATGTTTGATATAATTTAATAAATAAATAAAAATGTGTTGATGAACACAAAGCGGTTGACAACACGCGCGGTATTCGTGATTCGATAATTTTTTTCCTCACGTCAGAGAACGGACAAGCCGGCACCTATCGTATCTCTGTTAAATGTAGATGTAATGCATTACATCCGCGTTATCTCTTTTAAATTGCTTAAGATTAAAAAAAAATAATGCGTCGTAGGTGCAGCGCGTCTAATGACTAGCGCAGGCTTATGTATATATGCGCGGATTTTTCAGCGCTTCTTCTTTCGGCTCTCTCATCTTTGAATTCTCTTCCCGTAATTCCCACGTCATAAACACAGCTTGTCAATTTCTCCGCTTATCTCTTAGATATATGGTAGTAAGACCGCAAATTAAGTACGAGTTTCTCTTTCGAGCAATAACATTATCTGACATTAATGACTGCTCAGCCTGTCGTTACAAGATCTCCGTCGTGTCGATCTCGTCGCGCATACATTTTACCGGTTTCCACGGGAATTCATTCTGATAACAATATGTCGCGCGCGGATTATTTCCGCTAATACCCACTATTCGAAAATATCTCGACAACGCGATGAGATACGCAGAGATTTAATACGCACGTGTGTTTGTAATATGCACAAGCAAGAGAGAGAGAGAGAGAGAGA
>QVOB01014836.1:0-13336 GCA_014839585.1 Pseudomyrmex concolor
AGGTCATGGCCATTGATACCATTAGTTGACCCCCTTTGCCCCCTACAACTTTTGTCTAAAACATTTTGTTGTATCTCACTAACATTCCGAGATATCTTCCATTATAGATTAAAATGATCCATCCTGTATAAAACACTGATGATAATATAAATCTAATGTCTATGCATAGATATTATATACATAATAGAGATATCAAATTTACTAGAGTGACAAAAAGTAAATAGACACTTATATTTCAAAAGTGTATTATAATAACTTTTAATTCTCTGTACAAAATACACACAAGATCTTTTTTCCGATTATAGCTCATGGAAAATTGTTTTTGAAATATAAAATATATTTTTTTGTCATTTTTTTACTTGGTGCAATGATAATTATTTTTAATGGTTATCAATCTTTAATGCCAAAAGACGATTTTTTTTTTTTTTATGAATTTGATTTTTTGAGAGAAACGATCCCTGCCGTTAGTTGCACTCGCGGGCGCGCGAGAGTTTTCGACTTAGCAGGATAATAGATTTACAAGATTCATGTCGATCAGCTTTGCGCGCTATTTAACTCGCGGTCGACTGCGCGCTTGGCTACCGGGGGAAAATTCGCGAGATTTTGAATACGAGTGCATCGCGGTTACGAACTCGGGAGATCGAAATTAACGTTCCGCGTTAATCGCCCGTGGGCTGCACGTGAAAGCTGAAAGTTTAATTATCCCGATAATTAATTAATTTCGAATGGCTCGGCGATCGGCTTCCGTTGATCATCCATAATTCGCCGCACTCCGTTCGCATCTATGCTCTCTTCGATCTTTCCCCCGCGGCGAAAAGTAAAACGGAACATCATCGGACTTATGCTTGCGTTCGTTGATATCTCGCTCCTATATATACATATATATCGTTACGTCAATCGCGTGTAAACGTGCCTTTAATCTCCGTCGCCGGATGTTCTGTACAATAGGATTTTATCAACGCCCGCTTAATATAAGCACGTTATTTGTACTTTCATCAGTTTCCAAATCCGTCCGAAAATTATTCAGTCAGTGATATTTATAGCATAGATTGAGAGATATCTATTTAATCAATGTTGCGCGCGCACGCACGCACACACTTTTTGCTTCAATTGTTAGATTAAATTTTCTAGCGAGAAAGTATTAAACGAGTAAAATTTTGACTCTTTCTTTTGTTCAAAGCAATTTTTTTTTTTTTATGTCAAGCATTTTTTCTGATATCGAAGTAACGCCTACTTTTTGCATCACAGTCTGAAGCATTGAGTCTGGGTGGTATGCGCGGAAAGATAGGACTTCCATCATCTTCTTACAAACTTCAAGGAAGGGCGTTTAAGAAAATCGCTCGTGGCATCAAATGCAATATTTTACGAGCTTTACGAGGCAGTCACTCGTGCCGATACCTCGGTAAATGTATACCTGGCGACAACGAGGCAGACTGTGAAGCGAAAAATCTTCGCTGGTAAAAGGATAGTCGCTTTCGACATTTTCTCTCTCTCTCTCTCTCTCTCTCTCTCTCTCTCTCTCTTTCTTATCTCGCTAATTGTTGCTTATTAAAAACGGTTCTTCTTAGTACAACGCCGAATACAACGAGAGCAAGACGAAAAAGAAGAAGGGGAAAGAAAAGGAAAAGACCTACGGCGATCAAAGCGTTTACCGAAGCATCCTTGTCGGCCCGTTCGAGACTCTTCCTTAATCTCCACGGCGAACAATTTCCGTCCTCGGGAACGCTCGAGGGAATCGTAAGCTATACTCGACGTCTCTCTCGCGAAAAATACAAGTTTCGGATAACGAGGTCGTCCTCATCATTTCTCTGCTTTGCGCAAAATCGAATTTATTGGAACACTTACTTGTTTCGACACGTATGTAAATTCTTTTTTAGTAAAATATTTTTTTTTTTCAAGATTGCAATTGAATTAATAATAACAAAATGACAAATTTGTCTTTGTTGTTTTCATATACGAAAATTAAAAGAATCGAATTGTTAGCGTCCGCCATAAATTGGCTTGGTCTGTTTTGATTCGTAATTTGATCGCATTTTAATGACACACGCAAAAGTTGGGTGTGTAGCGTTAACAAGGAGAGAAAGGAGGAGCGGACAGTCGGTTGATTTCACGCGACACACCCAGTAGAGCGACGCGCCGTCGATACTTTCTTGTAAATTGTATTAAAACGCTCGTCTTTTACGACCGTGTCAAACTACCTACACGAGCATTCTCGCACGACGAGGAAAGGGGAGACGACAGAGAGAAAGAAAGAGAGAGAGAGAGAGAGAGCGAGTCTATGGGGACGCGAAGGGATGCCGCATCGACGGACACGCAACACGTGTGCGATCTTGCTCAACTTCGCTGCGTATATGCGTGCGAACGCGTAAGAAGTCATTCTTTTTCGCGAACGGTTTTCTTACCTCTATGAATATCACGCGATTCGTCGCGCGAGCATAAAGGAGACAATGAAATATATACACTCGAATCATCCATGTAAATTATGAAACAAACGGGAAAAAAGTATAAAAATGAAAAATAAATATATTTATAGCTCTTTATCGCACAGCAAAATGTAAGATGTTTATTTAATAAAATATTATTTTATTTTGTGTACTTACTTATACTTTTAATACAAAGGGTGAAAATGAACTCTAACTGAGAAGTTGAAAATTAATTTTAATTTTTTTAATTATAAACATACAGAGAATGAGGTAGTATTGTACTAAATAAACATCTTATTAATATTATTTCTCTACGTTAAAAAAAAACTAATTATAAAAATATGAAATCAAATTTTATTTTCTCATTATATTCAGCTTGTAAATTTTCTATCTCGATATGTTAGTAAGTTTATATAGTAATTTTTACAAGGTGTTACATATCAGTGTTTAATTAAATTCGGTGCAAAAGGGAGACAACCGAAGCGCGGTTTTGTTACAGATTAAAGTAATTTCTACCGCACATTTAATGTTAAATATGATGAAACACACTCTCTTCTCGGGTATATTTATCTAGCATGACGATTATATTCGATGTGAATATGAGATGGAAATTAGGCAACAACATTTATACAACTAAATATGTAATCAGAACACAAATCATTCGTCCATATTCTCACCAAATATTTGGCTAAATGTCTAATTTTGAATTAATGCGTGCAGCGCACGTGTAGTAGCATTAGAACGCGGTCAAAAAATAATTAATATGTAGCGTTAGAAATATTGACGTTTCCTCCATTCTTAGGGATCTTTAGAGTTTACTTGACTATCAACGCGATGTCTAATTTTTATCAAAGTTAATACCCCATTCTGGCAATCTGTTGCTTTATTAAGAAATATTGTAAAACGGTCTCTTTTGACTGGTTCAATTACTATATTTAATAAGAAAAAAATTAAAAATATATCTGATAAGTAAGTATAGAAAAATCGTTGTTTCCATACAAGCCTGTGGTGGAAATCGAACGGACAGTGTAGCAAGAAAACGTATAAGTCTCGAAGCTGTGAATCGAACGTTTCTTACTGTCTTCACGCGCGCGTTTACGACTATATCGCCGACCTACGCGCTTCTACGTGTCTATATGGCCCCAGTGTGAGATCGACGTCTCTTGACATCCTCGTGACACACACGTCGTACCCGAACATTCTTTCCGTCCCACTTCTGCGTCTTCTTCTGCGTCCCGCCGTTAGCCGCTTACGATATTGAATCCCGATTTTATGCCTCTGCCGGTTGCACCCTCGCGACGTTGCCTCGCGGTGTAAACTTTTATTCGCGAGTTTAGAAGAAATCAAGCTAGGGCAAAGCGCGCGCGCGCCAGCGACATATATCCTTCCCGATGGGAAAAGACAAAGAGCAGTCGGGTGTGCGAATCGCTTCGCGAGGGGATCGCGCATTTTTACGCGGGAATAAAAACATGGTTGCTCCTATCCGCGTGTATCGTTTTCACGGAGGACCCGGAGGAGCGTGAAGGTGCAATAATGCGCTTCTCGGCACGAAGTCGCGAAATGCCTTTTCTCTTGTAAATTCATCAATATAAGTCATCGGACGAAGTGAATGCCGTGTAATTTCCTAACGATTTTATTTTTATTTTATTTCGGTATGTAATTTGAAAAGAATTTTATGTTCTGGCACGAGAGAAATTTATAAATAATAAATAAATAAAAGTTCGCGTAAAAAAAGATTCTTCAGTTTTTTTGTTTTTTCTCTCGATTTTTTGACGATTCTGCGACTTGAAAACTTTTATGTTTCGGGATCTCTTCAATCCAGTCTTCTTTTATTACATTCTTCCTGGACTTCTCTTGAGAGAGAAGTATCGCGCATATTCTTGTATATAAATTTTATTACTCTGTCTTTTTCCTCTTTCTCTCTTTCTCTCTCCCTCTCTTTCTCTCTCTCTCTCTCTCTCTATCTTTCCGCGATTCTCTACTCTTAATTAGCATCATCTCATATCTCTCTATTCCCGTCGCATGCTCGATTAGTATGAAACCTCGATTGATCGTTAAAAAGTGATCCGAACGGTACATCGCGGTGCGATGACACTGCTGGCGAAACAAGGTTGCCAGAAACATTTCATCCCGAGAAAAGAGACGATCAGAAGAAGGCAGGCCAGTCCGGACGGAAAAAAAAACGAAAAGAACCGAGTCTTTCTGTCTTCTCTGGTGACGGCTTTTATGGCCGGTGAAGCGCGCGGTGTGCCGCCGCGCCGGGAAAAAAGTACATCCTCGAAACGTCCTGTATATCCATAAAACGGAAATAGCCCCGGTATACCGTAATACCGTTTCGAGCGAGCGAGCGAGCGAGCAAGCAGTTGCTATTAATTAATGCTTTAGTACCAGTATTGCCGCTCTTCTTCTCTCGAGGCGGGCGGTAGTGGTCTCGGCTACAGCGTCTGAAGTGAGCGTCCAAGAAGAAGCGCGGCGGGAAGAAAAGCGGGGAACGAGAAGACTCGACGGAAATATAGGGTTGCTTCCTTTTCTACATTTCACTTTGTAGCCACTCAGGGGCGGTCCCTGAGTTCTCTAAGAGCCGTCTAATCGACGCTACTAAACCCACGAGAGCATCACGAAAGACGCCACTGAGGGTTGTCGTATATATCCGATGTTTCTGCATAACGTCCAGTGAAGGCGGAGGGCTTGTAAATCACGCGCGACGAGAGAGAAGAAGAAAGGCAAATCGCCGCGCGGAACGATTTCTTGCTGTTCTTTTTTAAAAACAGATTTATTTATTTATTTTTTTTTATTTATATTACACAGACGAGTCGCACAAGTGTTTTTTTTTTCGAAAAAAAGAGATAAAAATTGATAGAAATATTTATATTCTTTATTTTTAATTAGTTACAAAAAATTTGATTTTTTATAAAAAAATGAGTTTTTTTTTTAAATTTTTAAATAAATCTACGACAATCTTTTTCCAGTGAAATTAGATCCTTTGTAGGAGGTGAACTTCAGTTTAAAGGATCATCCAGCAAGTAGTTGGTTCCTCGCGTAAAATTAGTACAGGGTTGTAAGGATGTGCTTTAATATCAGCCAAACGCTCGGTTAACGAAACGCCTCATTGCCCGAAGTAGTCGTGCGCTTAAAGCGCAGTCGAAGGGGAGGATAATAATAAGACTAAAGGATATTAGTTAGCACAACCAGACCCGACCCCATCTCACACCGCCGTCTTAATCCTCCAAGGGAGGATCCGAGGCATTTCGTATTTTGAATTAATTGTTTGATACTCTGCCGATGATCATACTAATTACTGTTTTCGCTAGTTTATGTGCAACGTATGACGGTAACAATAGTCGGAAAAATTAAGTCACTACACGAGATATATACCTATATTTCATTCCATGTGTGTCTGAAATCACGGATTGTGTGAGAGAAAGAAATTGATCAGTTTGGAAATGAAATTTCCGTCTGCGGAGAATTTACAGAACTTCTAAAAGTATAAGAAATGAGATAATTATCTTTTTTTTTTTTTCAATTAATTTTCACAAAGGAAATGTATTGTAGAGTGATACGCGAAACATCATAATAATTCAGCGGAAATTCGAAGGAGAATCGCGAAGCGTTTCGACAAAAGGGTATTATAGAACGGCCAGGCTCAATATATGGGTAATAATAATATTTTGTGGATTAACTAAATCATCGCGCGTTCGTGGTGTGCGCTTTACGGTCATTAACAATGCGCATAATCTACTTACTGACGGGAAATCCCGCGTAACGAGCGGGCTCGCACTGATGGATCGGCCGCATTGATCACTAAATTGACAGAATAAGACTTAGGTAGCCACGATAGAGCAATACCACGCAATTGCGAGGTATCGATTTTTCGACGTTCGATCAGAACTTTTGTTCGCTTATCGCACAAAATGGCAATGTTCATCGGATGCAGATTTAATTTACTTGTAATAATACAGCTTCCAGTCGATTGTATTTTTAATGCAATTATATAATAAAATCTTCTAACATTAAAAAAAATTTTTTTTATTAAAATAAAATTTTCAAAAACTAGTTTCTTATCGCGTAGATTTTTATCTTTTGTACAATATATTTCAACTTGTTATTTCTCACTGATCGCAATAACACTTGAGGTATATATATATATTGTATGTATATAGTCGACCCCCGATAGTCACTCCTCATACTCAATCAAGTGTAATACTTATTATTTTTCAGTGATTAATAAATAAAATAATTAATAAAATTATAAAATAATTATTAATAAAATAATTAATAATTATTTATTTTTAAAAATTTGGTTTTATAAAATAAGCATTTGCGCGTCGAAAAACTAGCTTTTTTCTTCTTAAAAATAAAATTTAAAAAAGAAGTAAGAACTATTGAATATAAATGAATGATCTAATATAAATATTAAGGTGCCAAATTAGAAGAACCAATAGTTGTATATGTATGTATTATACGGAATTTGAGGTTGGATCTATAGTTTTGACATAATACTCTTTTTTAACTAGGTATTAAAATCAAAATAATTCATTTGTATGCTTTAATGCTTATTTATGTTTTTAGTTAAACAATATTAACCATAATTCTATTTTTAATTTGATTGTCTATTGGAATAGATCGTGATTGAGTATTGGTAAAGCCGTTCTTCGATGATTTCTATAGGTTTCTTGATCTTTATATGTTTAAAGTCGATTTTTGGAAAAATTTGGCTTTAAAAGATTTAAACAAATATATAATTTTACAATCGAAACCTTTTTTATCATAATAACAAAACAACAATTTAGTTTCTGCTTTTTAAAATAATGATTTTTGATACTTTAATGTAAACTTAAACAGTAATGATCGAGTATTGAGTAGATTACCCTACCCTACTACGCGTGAAATCCTTTTGACAAATTTCGATCGAAACGCGAAATTTTTCGCAAATCATCATGTTAACGCGACGTACGCGTCTGTCTTTATTTCTGTTTAGCGCGGATTTATCATAATTTAAACATGCTTTTTGTGCATTTTAAGCGCAGCGTGAAATCCGCGCGCTACCAAAGAACGCATTCTTGCTGCCGCGCCGCGTCGTACAAACCGGGCAGGTGTGTCGTCGCAACCGGAAGTCTTTCGATTCGCGCCGCGGCTCAATGGACCGACAAATACGAACTGTGACTTTTGACTGTGTAATCCCGTATCCACCCCTCGAGCCTTTTAATGCTACACTGGGAAAGTCGCGGGACTGTGTGCTTTTCTTACTGGCACGCTTGCCGGCAACATACCGCGACGAGAGATTTTTCTCACCATGGGATTCTATCCAGTCCAATGTCTATGTGGGTTTTTAGCACACACTAAATTCCCCTGCCTATCAATTTAGACAATTAAAAAAAGTGGCATGTGTATGAATAAAGAATGCGAAAAGGACAAGACTGGTTAAACTCAAAGTGTAGTAATTCTGCTGACATTTTAAACAAATGCTAGAATGAATAGTGAGAATTTTAATTGTACTTAAAACTTCAACAGTTGCTTAAACAATTTTTTAATTGCGAACAAAAAGTTTAGTTTCATATTCTAATTAATTTTAATTAATTCAATTCTGAAATTCTTGATTCAATTTGTGTTCTAATTTTTTTTTTTTAATTTTTTGATATATAGTTTTTTTACGAACGTATATTTTTGTGTTATAAACAAACGTTATTTGATCAGCGAAAAAAGATCAACAAAGAAAATGTATTCTTTCGTTGATAGAAGAGATCGACTAAACAAAAAGATCTTAATAACGTTTCGATTGACGCATACGAGGAGGATATGTGGAGCGTTCGCACACACATATATATGTAGTTGGCGCGGTATATATTTATTTATGTAAAACCGTGCGCGCGAGCGAGGCCGGATATATCGCCGAGCGCATTCGCGATTTATGACGATGTCATTTTCGGTTTTGCACGTGTAAATCATTCAACCGACCGGTTCGCACGGAGATCGTCGCAAGAATAATATCGACATCAACAGTCGCGCTCAACAAATGATTTCTTTCTTTCTCCGTTGCGTTTTTGTTCGTTGTTATTCGAAAATCCAACATCACGATGCGATCGTTCGGCGAAAATAACACATCGTGCGGTAAATTATTTGCAACTAATTGTGCGGAAAGCAGCTGCTTCTGATATATCGCCAAGTCAGACGCAGACAAAAATATATATAATAATGACACAATGTTACAAAACCTACTAATATATATATATATTAGTATATGTATACTAATATATTAGTATATAATATATGCTTTATCTGAAAAACGAATAAAATATTATAAAATATCACACACATATTATTAATTAATCGTGAATATAAATAAGAGTTTTTATACATATGTATATATACATACATACATATATACATATATGGTATACATATGTATGTATGTATTATACACATGTATAAAAACTCTTATTGAAATTCACGATCAATTAATAATTATCTCTTATACATAAAGTTTAGTAAAGGGGAAAGACTTGTGAGTCTCAAGCGTTGTGTACACGAAACTGCATCAGCTACCCCTAATTTGAATCTATAGGTCATCGAGTCAGTCGGTTAGCGGTGCACCAAAGGGGTTCCTGTGTGTCATCATCGCATAGACACGTGATTCACATTCAAGTACAAATAACATCAAGAAAATTTTATATACAGTGTAACACACATAATTATTTATTTATATATCTCTCTCTTGTATGATATTTTATATTTTATTCGTTTTTCAGATAAAACATCGAAATATAAATTTCAAGCATTTATTTTGCGGTGCAATTTATTAATAATACACGCTATCTGGTGGCAGCTCTATATGCTCTCTTTGTTGTGTTAAATCGCATTGGATAAATAATAAAGTATAATTATATGCAGGCGTATATGTACATGATATTAAATATTTAATGACGACTGAATGATATCACGTAACTTGATAATTCATTATTCGCATAATGTTATTACAATACGCAAACGGGAAAATTTATAGATATTGACATATTATATTTCATTTCTCTATGATGTTTACACATAGAATATTCTTATTAAAACACGCACTAAGAAATCTATACAGTTTTATATTATTATATCTACTTTATACTTATCCTATATATCTACTATACTAAGTAGATATACTTATTATATCTACTTTATATTATTATATTGTACTTTATACTATTATATGTTTTATACAATTTTATAAAAATGTCACATTAGAGAAGAGAGGATTATTTATTTCACTAAATTTTCGCGATTTTGATATGTAAAACAAAGAAAATGGAGACGCAGGCGAGAGCGAGAGAGAGAGAGAGAGAGAGCGAAAGAAAGAGAGAGAAAGAGAGAGAGAGACGTGTGCAGTTCCCTCGTCGCGCAAACAATCCCTAAATGTCGGAACCCATGAGCCAGCCGTGAACCACTGACTAACTGTTCTGACTGACTGGATGACTGACTGACTGCCGTGCTACCCACGGACACAAAAGCCCGGCTTTGTGCGTGCCTACAGATTAGTGGACTTATATACAAAGTCATTCATGGCGAGCAAAGACCCGTATGTATCGTTCTCGCTACCCCTCGTCGTGCTTCGTCCTTAACCCCGCACCCTATCGTCCTCATTCACACCTATATTCCGTGTCCGAAACCGGCTGTGCGTCACGTATCCGATCCCTTCGTCAGGAGGGGAGAACCATCCGGTAATCTCGTTAATACAGATGTCAGCGGCGTATACACGAGACGCGAGGCTACCGACCGTTCGACGCCGCTTCACGCCGCTTTGACTTTTCATCCTGCCGCTCGCACACTCTCTTCCGCTTCCCTAGAGAAACTTGTGTGATTCACACCATACTTTAACTACTGTCAATTATACAATTGAATGACCTTCTTTGAAGAGAAAACTACAAATGAAAGATGTCAACTCTTTGCCTATAATCTTTTTCTTTTTCTTTTTTTTTTTTTTTAGATTCTTTTTGTCTTTTTTTTTCTCGTTACAATAGAACACTGAAGAGAACACTTCCAATGGAAAAGCAAACTTCTTTTGAATCGAAAATACCCAAAATTTACATAATCTTTCTTTGATCGTTAAATAGAAATTTTTTTTTTGGTCTTTTTAGAATTACGAAAAATCATTTACAATTTTGAACTCTATTCTTTACACAACTTTCTCAGTATAAAATAATATGTCTTTTTTTTTTACAAAAAAAAGTTTACTTTTTTATAAAGAAAGAATCTTGAGGAATGTAAGAAGATAACTGAAAATGATTTACTCGTGTAGAAATGCCAGTCGGCAACATAAATACGATTGCGAATTATTTCGTAGTTATGAATAATTACGTAGTATTTAATATCTATATGATTAACATAAAAAGGGATAGATAGTTTCGATGAACCATAGAATCCCAATAATTTCCATTAAATGATATTATATATTATTCAAAAATCATGTCACTGATATTTATGTCTGGTTTGATCAAGTTATTAATTCTTCATAATTCATCTAATTAATTTAAATTAGCCAGTAACTCCAATATTCTTTTTATATATCGAATTTCACCGTGTTAATTACCGTATTATTCATTTATCGCAAATCGTGACATTTATTTCTAAACGCATATAATACATCCTAGTATATGCTGTGAAAATTTTAGAAGAAAAAAAAAACATTTACAACAAATTCGATCATAAACACACGTGAAAAATGTTCGAGGAGAATCATCCGAGCTTCGAAAGTGTTTTTATCCTCAAGGATAGTTTAATGCTCCCTTTTCCTTCCCCTCCCTTCAGATCGACACCGGAGGCAACTTACCCTGGTCTGCCTGGTGTCGCTATTAGTTCAGTTCCGATGGTGCGGTTGTGAGTTACTCGGTACGACGCGTTCGACCCCTCGATGATCAACCAGCCACTTAAAGCTTCGTGCACATGTTTGCTTGACCATGGACTTCGCTCGCGAAATGTACAACATTCATATCGCGAACGTCAATTTTCTGTGGCAATTTTATTGTAAGTACCTCAGGAGTCGCGCTTTGATTATGTTTTTCACGTGTTCGTTTTAGTTGAGAATAATGCAAAGTATTGCTTCTCGAATGTTTTTGTTCGATATTAAAAAAAAATCAGACAACATAAATACATAGTATATGAAATAGATATAATACGCTTATATGATTCACAAACACGACAAATCTAAATGTAATTTGTTATGCTATACTAAAAATTAAAAATTACAAGACGCATAATTTTTCTACTTAGAAGATTGCTTGAAAATCAAACTCGCGTTTTCGTTATAATACAATTTGCTAAATTTACCATGTTATAATGTACGGAAAATTAAGGAATATATTTGCGAAAATCCAGTAGATTTAAAATCATTTTTTCGGAATACTGCATAAAATAAGAAATCATAATGATTCTAAAACCTCAAACTGTGATTGATTGATAAACCAAACTATTCAACTGCGATTTTTTTCTTCGTTTGACATCTCGAGCCAATTTCTAACATCGTCGACACAAGGTCTAAGAATATTACCAATGATTTTGCTGAGTAATTACAACTTGAGGCACGTGTGCATTTTAACAGCTCTATTTGATCTTTGATTGTTTCGCGCTACTCTTGTTTAATATCGCAATAATTTGCAGTCAGTCGCGTTTTTCGACAGGAGAAAATTCGAAAGTAGCTTTCTTCGTTACTTTTCTCTTCATTTCAAACATGTGCCTCTGTCACGTATATTCTTTCTCGCGAAAGAAAAGTTTTTTTAAAACGCAGATGATAAAATTGTCAGATAAACAATGGCGAGATTATTTGTCAGCATCTCGTGTGGTAATAAGATTATCGTAAAATGACCACAATCGGATAATGCGTGCATTGTGAATCTAGCACTTTCGTGGCGGAATTTCCGCTCGGGACACTCGACAAAGCGTGCGGGTATACAACTAAAATGAACACCACTCGACTGGTTCGTTAGCGGATAGTCAAAGTGCATTTCACTCGAGCAGTTGCACCCGCTCCGGACCGTCAATTATTTCCATTAGGCTATTGACGTTTCGAGCCACAGACGATCTGTCTAGTTTTATACGACTTGTATCTTCTATAACTCTCGTGTTTCACGTGCTTTAACGTGTTATAACTTGTGTATTATTACTATTGTACATTGGCATACTGACAAGCATTACTAAGTAAATAAAATAGTACACAAGCCACTGTGATATAGGTTTAGAACACATTAAATTTTTTATTTTCGAATATTTTAAAATTAGTTAGGGGGGTATACGAGTCTTTCATATGTGATGCAAATATAAGCATCCTATATGATTGAAATTTCAATTCTCACGTGTAAAAATTTACATGTGATCTCATATATATGTGTATACATATATATACACAATACCGGTCAGAACATTATATCACTTTTGGATATTTTGAGCATAACTTTTTGTCAAAGTACATCAAATGCATTCAAAATTTTATAATGGACCTACTGGCAGATTACTTTGTACATGAAATGTAATAAGATTTGACAAAATACATCATGATTTTTTAATTTTTTATTAGTTTTTTGAAACTCGCGCCCTTATGATTCTTTTGTTTTTCGTGTCTCTGTCATTGTTATGATCGTCGTATTTTATTTATATTTTTGTTTCACATGGCAAAGACCAGTGGTGCTCGAGATATCGATGAACGACAGCAGAAAGCCATTATAAAAAAATTAAAATTAATTAAAATTATACAAAATACATCATGATTTTTTAATTATTTTATTACAATATTTCACAAGTTGTTGTTTTTATTATTTGATAAAAAGTTATTTGTTTAGTAAGTTGTACCTGTCACTAAAACATATTATGATTTGATAGAGAATTCTACACTTTAAAACAAGTTATCTCAAAAAATCGAAAGGTGATATAATTTTGGCCGG
>QVOB01014837.1:0-13327 GCA_014839585.1 Pseudomyrmex concolor
ATATTTATGAAGAACGATATTTTGAAGATTTTTCATCCGAAGAAGTGCCTGAAAAAGACAACTAGACAAAGCGATTATGTCAGGCATAAATATATGTAGTGCATTATGAGCATATTTCCTTTTCTTGAATAAATACATCATTATCTGCTATGTTATCTTTATCGTTTTTCATAAGTATTAAGTAACTTTTGCCAGTCTTTTTATCTACAATATAAAAATCGACTTTTATCTATAAAATATGGTTGAATTCTTACATTTCATGCATTTTATTTGCAATTAAAAACATTTAAAATAAATAATTTCCAAGTTTTTGCTCTACGCTTTTTTCCACTTTAATTGCTTTTTTAATAACTTTCCCATCAACCATTATTTAGAGTAAATAATGGTTGATTTACACAACTTTGGGACCTGAAAAATAATGTCTCACCAATAATTTAGGTTTCGGAGCAACCCAAAATTTGGCCACTTTTTAACATCCTCCTTTGTAAAAATAAATGTATATGTATTTAAAAGCATTTCAATTAAACTTCTGTTTCTTTTTTTTTTCAGAATGTGATTAAGATTGAAAAGATGCTCTTATACAAAATAATTTATTTACAATTGTTAAATAAAATTGTCTATCACATAGGTATATCCCCCCATAGAAAATAATCATAATATATCTTGTTAGAATAAATAATTAGTTTCGTTACACACATAAAAAATGTTGTATTGTTATTTCAATATGACTCTCTCCTGTTCAATAAACAACTGTTTAATTATTCTTTTGGCAAACAAAATAACTATATTCAATACCTTGCATTTCTCTCTCCAATACCAATTTAAGAATTTTATAGCCATAATTACCTTGATATCTTAATATAATTTTCTTACAGAGAATCACATTTTCATTTACAAAATTATAATTTTATATATTCTTGCCATCATATATTCTCACCAGTTGAAACAAATATTTATTATAAATGAAAATGTGATTCTCTGTAAGTAAATTATACTGAGATATCAAGTTAATCATGGCTAAGACTTTATCATTGTGGTGACACAGAAGTGAAACAGAAATAAAAGGTTTTATTGATTTAAAATCATCAAATTGTGAAAAGATATTTTTATTACATACATTTACTGCTCTTTAACTTCACGCAATCGACGCACTGCTGATCTTACTGAAGCAGCAGCCGTTGTTGAATATACCCATGCACCACCAGCAACCGTCCTCTTGCAGCGTTTGCATGACCAAATTCCAACAACAGTACGTTTCATAGCCTCCTGTTATACACATAAAAGTAAAACTTTTAAATTATTTTCTATTGTAATCTAATTTATCACAATGAAACGATGATTTTAAAGCAAAGCATAGAAAACAAAGTTTCTAGCCACTAAAACATCTGCTTGCAAAAAACACCCATTTACCTTGCCGCAAAACGAGCACGTGTACTTGCTGTGCTGTGTAACCTCCATCTTTTTAATCATCTTTCTGAGCGAGGCACCATATCGAGTACCGTATTTGCCGGTGATTCCGACCTTCTTTGTACGCTTGGCCTGTCAAAATTCAATTAATTTTATCGCATGTTTCAATCACGACAAACGCGAATTTTCAATTTCGCGATAAAGGTTAAGTTAGGTTAGGTTAGATTTCTCACAGGTAAGTCGACACTTTACAACAAAATATTACATGCTAATAATTGTTTCATCACATTTGCTATTCGACATCATGTATATTTCGACGAGATTCGGCGTATAAATCTCAAAAAAAACATCTTACCATCTCGAATAAGTGATACACACTTCCGCAACGAAACGCAAGAAACCGCAGAAAGAACGGCGAACGATGGCAAGTCAGGCAAATGGCGGCGGGTCCGCCATTACACAAAAGGTTTGTTCTTGCGTACACGAAAAGTGTACACTTTACACTTTTCAGAAGTAAAGATCTTATTTATAGAACCAACCAATCAACGTCGAGTGTTGACAAGACGACAATTGTTCAAGGTTTATCCACATGAAAACACTAGTCGCAGGTGAACTAGACTCACGGAATTGACCAATCACGTTGGTCGATTTGACGAACATGATTGGTTAGGTTTTGCGAGATTTGCGCCCGCGCTGTGTAGACATAAATGGCGCTTTTTCCTAGATCGTCAGTGCTTAGTTGGTAGCACTGGTCTGCCGCTATTTGTCGCTTACGTGAACGTTCCTTCACTTCGCTGGAATACTCGAATTTGCGTGGAAGTTACACACGTGCGAATAATGGGTTTTCAGAATATCTGGTACTCGCATCCGCGAAAATACGGTCAGGGATCCAGATCCTGGTGAGTTTAACATGTTTAATTTATCAACAATAAATTTATGCGATTTACGCAAGACAAGTTAAAATACATGTGTATGTTCTAACCTCTCACAAATGTTATTGATGAAAAGTTTTGGTCGAGACTTCTACGTGCCTGGATTTATAAACAAAATATTTAAATTACATATGAATAAGAACAGTTGTTCATTAAATGCATGTATATATGTCACATATACTGAGTCAAATGTGAAACTTGATCTTATTGCAGCCGTGCTTGTGCAAACAGACATGGTCTTATTAGAAAATATGGTCTGAACATTTGTCGACAGTGCTTCAGAGAATATGCTGCTGATATTGGGTTTAAGAAGGTAAATAATAATATCTTTAATATGTCTCTTTAATATATTTTGTATAAGCTTTATAAAATCAAAACTTATAAATGATATTCTAATTAACTACTTTTTTTTTGTTTTGCAGCTGGATTAAATTTAGCACATAACAAATATTATAAAATTGTTTTACCAACCAATCGCATCTACAATTTCCACACCAACACTAATGTTACAGAACGAAATTCCAAGAAAATTTCCCAAGGTATCAGTTGAAAATAAACATTTTTTATTGCAATAAGCAATCGACGAAGAAAATGTATGTTTACATATATTGTCAATTAAAACCATGTAAAACCTATCCATGGCTTCTTAGACTCCTGTTTAAAAAATTACCCCGTGTAAAAAATTTTTATATTTCCTATTCTCGTTAAAAATCCGACACCTTGTGTAACAAGTGTTGCACGTAATATAATATATATACTCAATATTTCTTCAAATTTCTAGTATTAGAATTAAAATTAAAGAAAAAAATTTACAAGAGCGCCCCTTTAAACACTTCGTGCGTAGCGATACGATCCTGGCGCGCCGTGGTGGAAAAAACTTTCTCGATCTGCCGTCACCGCTCCTACTTTAGTAGGTGTTTAGTTATAAAGTCTCATCAAGAGTTTAGTAGCTCACCCGTTAGATCGGCGTGTTATGCGTCAGCGTGTCAGCGGATAATAGCGAAAGCACCGCTACCGCGAGCGACCGGTTGGTGGTCGGTTACCGTTGCCAGTGGTTCCCGTCGTGTGTGTGTCTCTCGTTTGTACGTCGTCTGGTACACGTCCGGTCGCTTAATCGGAGCAGAACGTGGTGCAAGCGGAGGAGCAGCAAGTGAGAGAAATAACGAGCAGCCGGTGACGAGTAAAACCAACAATGGTCGTGAAAATCTACATATCGGGTATCAGCGGCAATAAGGAAGTGAGTGAGCAACAACTTTTCGAGCTGTATAATCCTTCCGGATTCAGATGTATTCGCGATATTCAGGATGCGTGACGACGTGTGTATGTGTGCGTGCGTGTATGTGTGTGTGTGTGTCTGACACACCGAGTGTCCGTCATCCTCGTCATCGTGATCGCTGTATCAGGTTACAATACGAACACTTCCGCGATTTTCAAGCGCCCGATAATTAGGGATTGTCATACGGAATCGTACTATATATGCACGACGCGGGCATGTACTTATTTTTGATCTCGTTCGGTTGCCTCAACGATGCGTAGCGTTCTGACAGTTTTATATATTTATTATACTACGTATTGCGAACCTTTTTGAATGCATTTGAAGCGCCAATTGTCAAATTTTGTATTTTCGTAGCATTTTTCGTACAATGATAAGATAAATGTAATCTTCCATAGAACTCTACAGTGTAAATAAAAATATTGCGATAAGTTTTGACTGTCCGATTACTTGTAAATGTATTGCAGGTGAAGAAAAGACAGCAGCGTGTGTTGATGATTCTAGATAGCAAGAATGTGGAGTACGAGACCATTGATATAACAGAACCGGGTAAGGAATTAGATAAAGAATTCATGCAAGCTAACAGCAATGCGAGGAGCAACAAGTATCCATTGCCGCCGCAAATATTCAATGAGGATGATTATTGTGGGGTAATTGTATGAAATGAAAACATTAGATGTACAAGAGATGAGATCAGAAGATATATGTATTACAAAGTTCTATGTACAAATAAATATAAAGAGTGCCTTTTTTTTTCAGGATTATGAAGATTTCGATATAGCAAATGAGATAGACGAATTGGAAAAGTTCTTGAAGGTAACTCCCGCAGTCAGCACGGCAGAAATCACTTTGGAATCAAAATCTCAGAGTGATGAGATACAAGAAAATGGAAATACTTCAAGTCGAGAGGTAAATTCTTAGTCTTGGTAATTCTTTGTCAGCTTACTAGGCGATATATACATACACACATTAGTGTGCATGCTTTGTGAGAAAGAATTCAAAGGTACCAAAATAGAAATAGCAATTATTATAGTCATGTTTATTGCGCGACGTATATCTGATGTGTGACAAACTACTTTTGCTGAAACACTACCTATTTATAAATTGTCTGTACACATCTGACATCTGAATTCTGTCTGTTTCAGCCTTCCGCGGACAAAGAAGCAGTACTCTCCGATAGGTAACTGACAATAAATATTACCAGATTGTAATCACAAATAATACGGAGATAATAGACATCGCGAATTGAATGTGTAAATCGCGGTTGAATTAAATCTGTCTTGCATTATCGATTTTTATGATTATCTGCTTCAGTTTACAAGAAAGAACAGCTCTAGAAAGCGAGAATAAAGCGTTAGACGAGTCTAAACCGACAGATAGCGCGGCGAAAGCCAGCGAGGAAGGTGCCGAGGATAGCGGCGATAAAAACGAAGAGAAATCCGACGATCAAGAGAAGGAGGAATAGATGCAAAAGTAACACCCATGAGTGAAGTTATGGGATATTCCACGCAGTGACATCTTTCCTTTTCCATCTCCGAACGTATTTTGCAAAGCTACGTTTATTGCTAAGGCTGAACGAAGGTACTGCCAAGATTAATATTCTGTATTTGCGGAAAGTCTGTTGTGTATGAACAAATATAATAAGTGGCGCAATAGAACATACTTTTGTAAAAAAAAAAAAAAAAAAACACTATACTTTGTATTTTAGATCGAAAAAAACGTGTCTTCGCCAATGTTTTTGCAACAGGTCTGATTGTAGAAGTGATATGAGACAAATATCTCTTCATATCACTTTCTCTCTTTGCACATGTCTTCACGTTTGTTATTTTGCCTTGTTTCGCATTGCACCCCGCACCCAAAAACTACTTCCAAGACAATGAGATTTATTAACATATATATTTTTTCTTTTGTATTATTTTGGTTATTGTTTCCGCGTGCAAAAAAAAAACGTAAGAATAAATGTAGAATACAACATACATCACTTGAGATATATACAAAAAACGAAATATGTTTGTATAATATGTTATATATAATTCTTTTTATGTTTAAATATACTTGTGATTGTTACAAACACATGGGAGAAAATTTAAATCTTTGAATACACCAAACACAGCACACAATATTATGAAAATTGCTGTTTGTGTACGTTGAATTTCTTTTGTAAACATTTCAATTGCGTTAAGATAATCAGAAAGTCTTTCCAGATATGCCAAAAGAAATGATTAATTTCTTGAAATATATATATATACATATATATATATATATATATATATATGTAATATATAATATATATTAGGAGATTATTAGAGAATAAAAAGTAAGAAAAGCGCTTTCTAGATTTTTATAGTTCAATTATATAAACGTTTTTTTAATCAAAAAATATATTTTGTATTTTTTATTTCTAAGTTAACGAGATTATATTGGGGTATGACATATGACTCACACGTTGAAATGACTTAATTTCCTCAATATGTGTGATGACTCACTCGGTACAGTGTGTTTGACAATCGGGGTTTTTTTTTATCTTAATTGATTTCTAATTTAAACTATTGTTGTCAGGTATAAAAATACAAGACTTTTACGAGCAGTATATACGAGTTTATATTGTAATATAATAGTATGTAAGAGATTTACAGATACATAAAGAGAATTTTTCTTTTATAATTGCTACTATTAGGACGAAATACGATAAAATGATGCGGTTTAAGACAAACAACGCAACATATGTAAAACATTGATTAAGCAAAATAATTTTTCACACAAATCTGATGATTTCCAAAAAAATTATCTGCTCTTTAATTATATGTACAATAATAAAAACGTTCACGCTAATAGCAGCAATTGTAAAAATTGAAAGGCCTATGTTATTATCAGTCGAAACGCTCCTTCCTCGATTGTGCTCAATAAGATTAAAATATTTTAAATCTTATGTCGCTTGTTCACATGATACCATTATCAAAAACAAAATCAAGCTTTACGCAATATTGCTTTGTTACAAATAAAAAAAATATATATATATAAAAAATAAAAAAGAGAGTTGTTTGCTATATTATAATTCTATTCTTTAACACTCGCGCGGTTTGAATAAAATCAATTTATAATTAATATTTCATATGACATATATATACATATATAATTTACATAACTGCGTCAAAAATGAGAACAATATCAAAGCTTTATCTGCATTAACATGTGTCTTTCTCACACAAAGATGGAGAGAGAATTAACACAACAAAGATTGAATATACATATATATTGTTAAAATAAAATTTAATATGTTATATCACACAACAGGTTTGTATAATCTTTAGGCGTATAACCACATATGTTTACAAATATAACATTATATCATTACAAAAAATATATCATTACATATATATATATGGATCACGGTGATCATTGTTACACAAGCATACAAGAAAATTTACTAAAGACAAAATATATATTACTTAAACTTAAGGTTCAATTTGTTTGTATATCCTAAAACTTTTTACTTCTCTAATTTATCAAAAAATATCTGTTTAGCATTATATATAATTATTATATATACATTACATAATAATTATTCAAGTTAACTACATATTTCTAGTTTTCGTTCGTTTTAGTAAACTTTAGTACAGATACATTAATTATCATCTGCAATCTGCTGACTTTTCTTCTAAAAGCAATGTAAAAAAGTTTTAAATATATACACAAAATATATGTTTCTTTTCGATATACAGTTAAAAATACTATTTTTTTATACATATTATCTCCAATCAATAATATATTTTCTAATAGATTCTTAGAGGGTATTATATATTTTTAAAATATAACGCTATCTAATAATTCCTTAACTATCTTTCTCTTGTATATTTGGTGTTTCCACTATGACACGAGTACAGCCTGAAAACAATAATTATCAATATGTTTTTTTGTAATATATATTTAAAACATGTAAAAGTATATGTGTGAACAAATTTTGTATTTAAAACTCTTGGCAAGAAATGTCTAAACAACCTGCAATGTTCTTACACTAAAATATTATTGTGTATATCTTGTTTCATTAATAATGGTACATCTTACTATCTAAACTTTGTTTAAAAAAAAAAAACCATTACAAGACATTTTTTATTTAAACATATTGCATATGTTTTATGAATAAAAAATGGTTCACAAATCTATTTTTAC
Organism: Pseudomyrmex concolor; assembly: GCA_014839585.1. Taxonomy (NCBI): domain Eukaryota; kingdom Metazoa; phylum Arthropoda; class Insecta; order Hymenoptera; family Formicidae; genus Pseudomyrmex; species Pseudomyrmex concolor. The sequence goes on from QVOB01014837.1 coordinate 7,783, forward strand.
TGAAACTAAGCTGATAAAAAAAGAAAATAAATTTTCTAATTACGATTGAAAAGATGTGAAAAATGCATTGTTATTATTATATATAGAAAATATAATTATAACAATAAAATTATGTTAACTTATATTTGATCATCATGATAATAAAAACATAAGTATATGGATAATGTTCGAACTCTGTCTCTCTAAATATACGTACACAAAGCACAAAAAATATAAAAAAAAAAATAAAATGTAGTCCATTTTCAAAAAATTGCGTTTATTTATATTCTTTACCATTGGGGATGTATCCCAAGTAATAATTACTTCGCACATACTTGTATTTATCGATTCGCATTAATACAATATGTTCATTAATATTAAACAAATTATGTGTTTAAGTAAACTTTTCGCTACACTAAAAAAGTTTAAACAATACTAGTGTATAAATAAATGTAAACTAGGATATTGTTTAATCAGTGGTATGTATATATATATAGTGGTATATTTGTCTTCAATAACGAAAATGTATTATATAAATTATTGGTCTTGCTGTAATTAAGGCATTGAATGCAGCTTTTTCATAGGCACATTATAAGGCAAATAGGTTAATAAGAATATTTTAGGCAATTTAATAAACTTACTTGTTTAAAAAAGATTGATTTTATGTACTTTAACTTAAAATATATACTATAACTAATATACTATACTAACATTGAAAAGCTTTACAACTTTTAGTAACTTAAACACAAAAGAAAATGTGTAATAATTATTATTTATTAAAAAAAAGATACATTTATATATATATATGTTGATTCTAATTAAAATTTGCTACATTTAAAAGCTGCATAGCCTATTCAATAGGCACATAATTGAATGCATTTTTTTTAACATAGGTAAACTCATGAAAAAAAGTAACTATTTATAAAATTTTACTATTTTTTCTTTCCTTTTCATAATATAATTTTTCAGTTATATATATTATTATTAAGCTATTTCTCCTTAATCTGCCATAAACTGCTTTATATGTATACATAAAAATATGTAGTTTGCAATGTATATACAGTCCCTATTACACATTAACCGGTTTTCTTTGCTCTTAACTGACATTAATAAAACAGTTAAAAACTATTCTCTTCATTACAAATCAAATTGTTTGTGTAATTATTAAGTACATAAACATGAATTATACGGTGCGTCATATACTATTCTCTTTGTAGTAAACATGTTTCCAAACCACGCAGAAAACTGCTGTATATATAATAATAATATTTGTACCTATTCTGACTGAAATGTGCCAAGAGAACGATACGTATAGAAGTATATAAATATAGAGTATACACAAATATATATTTCATGAAAAAATTACGTATAAAATTACGTATAAAAAAAAGTGTTGAGAATGAAAGAAAATTATTGAATCCGGAAATTCTCATTATAAGAATCTTCAATCACAATCCATGTGTGTGTTTCGTTTTTTTTTTTTCTTTTTTTTTTTACATCTCATGTTTCTTTCAGATATTTAATTAAAAGGTACGCATAAACACAACCATTGAAGTGTTGTATTATATTCGAGACTATCACGTTCTAACAGACAGATATATTTTGTATTATGCTTATAGAAATATTATATTTATGTATATAAATAGATGGATTTAATTTCTTACAATTTCTAAGATTTATATAGCAAAAATAACACGTATATAACTTAATATTTTGCGATGCTGTTATATGTAATACACAGTCTGAGGTATTTATTTCTTCAACAATACTTAAATCAAGTTGTAAAATAGCTTCCACAGAGTTACTTCCAACACACAGCTTAACTATACGCACCTATACACGAGTGCTCGATCTACTGTACGCACACAGATAAAACTTCGACAGAATTATGCTTTGTTACTTAATATATGAGGAGAAATGTGTTACAGATAATTCACACGTGCGAGATACGGTATATATAATAAAATCTAACTCAGATCTGAATGAAAAAGAAAAATAAATATAAAAAAAAACCAAAAAGAATAGTGCTCTACAAAACACATTTATAAATTTTTAAATAATGAGGCTTTAATTGACACAATTGATAACGCTGTAATATAAATGTTTACAGCATTCTCTTTTTACATGTATAAATATCCAGAAAAACTGACATTATACAAAGCATTGCCGTGTATACAGAATTTGGAAAATTAATTAATGTCAGTTAAGATTCTCAATATGTAATATATTCAGTAGCAAAAAACTAATTTTTCACGGAACAAAATAAAAAAAATTTGCAAATGTGATTGATTGCAATGTTGATCGTAAATGTTGATCGTATTTGTTTATCTGATTTGATAAGTTTTTTCTGGGACGGTAATTCTATTTCTTGTATTTAAGATGTAAGTACTGGTTACGTATATGTGTGTACATACATATGCAATACCAGAACTGTGATGTTATTGCATATTTCACTTATTAGCTTAATTTTTAATGCAAGATATTTTATTCAAATATGTAGTGTGTATAACACACGAAATTCATAAATCTATAGTGTCTACTATCTGTGTGTCTACTATCTGTCACAAAACATTTGATATTAAAAAAGTTGAAAAATTTGTTTTCTACTGAAAAATACGTCATTGTAAAAACCAGTTATTTTACTGGTATTTAACCGATTCTAAGCACATTTTAAACAAGTGTATTACAGTCTTATATCACACAAAGAGAGAAAATCAAAAGAATGTTCACAACTGATGAACTAATTTTGAATATATGTGTATAAAATATATAAACTTTGGATATATATATATAAAATAAATATGTATATATTACACATCATACACATATAAAATAAATATATAAAAATAAATTATATTTTGTAAATTACATTACTTTTTCCATTAAAAAATAAGAAAATAGTAAAGAAAATATTAATAAATTAACGAAAATAAAATTATTAATATATATCTATAACAAAACAGGTATAAAATTTCTTTCAACCAATTTCCGCAATATTTTATCAATTACACATTATTAAAATAAAAATAATAAAAACCAAATTATAGTTCAATATTTGCTGTTACAGCATGTAATCATTCTTAATTGATTTTCTCTTCATTTTCATTATGCATTGTATAGTGTGTCTCTCTTATAACAAATACTATACAGAAATATAATTAATCCGTACCAAAGTATTTTTGTCCAAAATGATTTGGCGCAACAGTATGGATCTCTGATGTTAAGATCTTCATCTATAAAAAGAAGCAGAATAATTAAAAAAAAATAAAATATTAGGAAATCGCACATATACATAAATATTAATATTTTTAAATTAGATATACATTAGTATAGACATTAGACATATTATGCAAGAAATCACCTTAGGAAAGGCAGTAATTAAAGACTTGGCTGCTATTGGCGTACAAAATAAATTTGACAATATAATATTCTCTTCAAGAACATTATGTTCCTTTAACACAGCTATGGCTTTTATAACAGTATTTCCTGTACCTACATGTGCGCAATAGAGACATTAGAGTTACTTTAACTCTCAGAGTGATAATATATTCAAACAATCAAAACATATAAGTGATTGTTAAAATATTAGTATCTTTTAAAAACTTACTCATTATTGGATACATCAACAAGACTTTTCTCTCGGATATATCATCTGGGAATTTGGCATAAACTACTCTAGCTTCATGTGTGTCCATGTCACTTTCTACTAATATTTTACCAATTCTGATACTACGACAACAATCTCTGAGGCCCTGGAATATTATTTTGTGATATTCACTAATTTATTTCTGATTTTAGTTTCGGATTTTACAGTAGCTTTGTTTAAATTATACCTGTTCCATAGCTTCTCCACTTCTCACTATAGATACACCACAGTTTCCTTTTTGATACTTCAAACCTTTGTAAGTGGCACCAGTCGGAGTTGTTACTATACATTTTGTAAAAGGCAATTGGTTCAAACTCTCTTCAATAACTAATCTGATCTAAAATATTTGAGAACATTATGATACTGCTTATTTTCTTTTATCTTTGCATAGTAGATGCTCTTAAAAATACATAAAACAGATAAATATAAAAAATGCACATATGCATATATATGCATATATATCTTACCAAACGATCAGCATAGAATTTGAAATCACTCCTTGTGGTATTTCTATAAAAGAACAGATAAAATATACGCATTGTTTAATTAAATCTGAAAAATATACACCTTCTTCTCTTCTTCATTTAGTAAGATATTATATAAAATATTACATTGGAGTATATTTATGTTTGTAAAATATTTTGTATGATGAAAAGTTAGAGTTTTATTCACACACATACACAACGTGATATAAATCAGTGTTTACTTACTTATCTCGCAAAATAGTTTGCAACTCTTTCACTTGATTGTTACAAGGTAGAATCTTCAAGTTCGTCCCGTACTCTTCGGCATCGTAACTATCGTTCAGCAACTTCGTCGCAACATCCGTACTACCCATGATGGGTATATTATACCACGTGTTATCAAGAGCACCGGCGAAATCAATGAAATAGGAGTTCAATGGCTATTGAGTAGTACATAACCAGACCAAATAGCCTCGCTACGTTGATGGGAGATTGGAGGAAACAGAATAGGAAATGCATCTGGTGCGCATGTTCAGTGTCAAGTTGATCGGGGTAAAGTACAGGGAGGGCCAAGCAAGCTGTACACAAACAGTGGTGGGAGAACTTGACGAGATAATCGTCCTATCTCTACCTCGTCAAGTTCTCCCACCACTGCTCGTGTGCAACTTGTCTGGCATCCCTGAAAGCCTCACTGCAAATGTTTCGAAGCATCATTCTTTATTTTTCGTTAAATGTATAATCAGCGTTGCGATAAAGGATGCGCGCAGGTGGTGGTGGAAGAGCTGGACGAGGTAGAGATAGGACGACTTCGGGTAGTCGTTCTACCTCGTCCAGCTCTCCCACCACCGCCTGCGCGCATCCTTCATCGCAACGCTGTGTATAATAAAGATAGAATATGACTCTTTGAAACAATTGCAGTGAGACTTTGCACCCTTTTGATGAAGTTAATCGCTTGTTTCTTATAAATATAAAGAAAACGAGCGAATTAAAATAATAAAACAAAAAAACACTTAGATCCAATTCTTTCCAAGTCGAGGTCGAGAACAATATGGATAAGCAATTCACATATAACAAAACTATTAGACATCCATTAGATATAGCATATGGAGCTGTTGACACCTAATGGAATTCTTGTTCTTTAGAATGGACCAGTTTAAATAATATCTTTATTGGAGCCACATTTACATCAAACCAATCTAAGTTTCTGTTTTGATAAATAAAAAACTTTATCAAAATTATCTGTATGTGGAAGATCGTTACTTTTTATACGTCAACATCATTTATATAAAAAACTCATTTACGTATCCTTAAACACCGTGCTTCTACGTCTAAATACGTCTCATACACGTAAAGATGTGATGTATATGTGTTCAGATATCGCATAAATCGTGTTGTATCTAGAAAGCGAACGCTAGGGCAGCGCGTTGCAAGCGCACGAAATTTACGGTTGACACAT
>QVOB01014838.1:0-13343 GCA_014839585.1 Pseudomyrmex concolor
AAGAACTAAGGACATTATAGATATAAATTTAATTAATATTTTCTGAAAAAAGTAAACAGAAATCAAGAAAATAAAAACAAACAAAAAAAAGAATAAAACAACTACTGTGACGTGAGCTTCATTTTTTCGACACTAGGATGTAAAAAACACCCCACGCGACTACTCCCGAGTTAATAAAACTAAAATTAATTCGCAGATTCTTTGTGAGTCTCTACAAAATTGTGAAATTTTTATATAGAAGATAAACACTATATAAATATAAAAACATATAAAGCATGCTGTTTATATTCTGCCCTCACCTACAGCCGATGTGAGGGACGCGTAGGATGTTGTATCACTGGTGCCTAGTGTGGTCAGAGTAGAAATACAGAAGTGCATATTTTTCAACAGCATGGAAAGGGCCAAATCTCTACTCAAACACTATAATTTTTCAAACTGATCCCCATATACTCACCGCAAACAATAACTTATTCGCAGTTTGTTGTACAACCGAAAAGTACATACTTGCAGTTTATTGTACTTAGCAATTTATAATTTTATTTGTTCTTGTATTTTAAATATTTACGTTGCAGTAAGGTGAAAGCAAGGATCAATTCTTAAAATTTGAATTGCAGATAGAAAATATATTTTACTTGCTTATTACCTGTGACTGTTATGTAGTGTGGTGAATCACTGACAATAGTACCAGCTGAGGTAGACGCGGCGTCAGAGTCCACTAATGTGTGCTGGTTTGAATGAGTAGTGTTAACCACTACTTGTGCTGTAACATGTGACGGTGTACCTGCTGAGCCGTTGGAAGAATCTGCAGCTGTTTCAAGCGGATCCTGAACCAATAACTAAATTATTATTTATAGTATGCGTGCTCTCTTGGCCCACAACTTGTTTTTGTAATAAAAACAAGAAAAGGAATCATATATGCCTTCTACAAAACACAAGTATTTTTATACAATGTAAGTTTGAATTCTGAAAGAACTCTAAATTTCTATTTTACTTCAATATTTGTGCATATCACTCTGTTATCAGTTGCTAAGAGCAGATGGTTCAAACGTGTTATCAGATTGGTTGTACAACACCTACAGAATATATGTTATAAACAGATGTTACAGTAATAATTTTTTACGTATATCTTTTTTACTCTATTCTATATATTTCTTGTATTCTCATCAATTTCACAATAAAAAAATGCACAAATATATCTCAGAAATGGGAAGAGAGAAGAAAATAATATATCAAATTTATATTTTGCTGAATATTGACACATGATTATATTCACAGAAAATTCTGCTTAGAAAATTCTTGAAAAACAAGTAATTTTTCTTGGTAATCACAGTAAAAGGTGTATATAATGATATGTACAAAAATGCAAGAATAATATCACCAACCTGGATAGGCTGCAGATTGCTTGGACTGGAGGGATCTGGACTTGTGACGACTGTGATAAGCTGCTGGCCTCTGCCTGACTGAGTCTGTGCGCCATTACCACCACCGCTAGAACTGGAAGTAGTAGTCACGACAACCACGCTTGGCTTGGAATCCACCCCTACTGCCGTTGAGCCACCCCCACTGTTGTTAGCCCCGGTGGATGCTGCTGCGAGAGCGTACTGGGCTCCTGTCGTAGTCATGGCAATCACTCCTTCACCTCTCTCTACGCCTACTGTCTCACCACCACTGCTGCTACCTCCCCGCTGTTGGAGAGACGAGTCTACAACAGAATGATGTGCGCATATACCCTCTTGCCTAAATATCAATAACATCTTCCTGCCGGATTCTGCGAGTGACAAGATTCTTAAGAACAATGTACTTATTTCTGCACATACAAGCTTTGTTTTAATATCAATTTATACAACAAAAATACATATTTAAAATTTAAATTTATAAATTTATATTCATTTAATTTATATTCATGAGGAAAAATGTAACAAGTTTATTTATTTATAAAATAAAAAATATATCTTTTCAATATAAGAAATGACAAAATCATTACAAATTGTTTTTTTATTACATTATAAAAAACAGTCTGAAAACTATACAGCCTGAAAACATTCAACATTATTTGTATATTAAACTTCGTTTATTAAAAAAAGATTATTATCTTGTCAAATATTATCATGCGTTAGTTTAATTTTTAATTTTTATTACAAATAGAACTAACAATAACAATATTTCATACAGTGGCTATACAAGAATGTCAATAAATTTCATTCACCTGAAGATGCTAATACAGTAGCAAATGTGTCCATATGTAGACGCTAAAGAGAAAAGCGAAACGCTACAAAAAACGTTCTAAAATCTCAAAGCGAAATTTCTCATCTGCCGGGTTCCCAACTCCGAGAACCAATTCGTAAACAACAGAGCTCCGGAAAGAATCATCGAGCAATAACAATGCGTAAAATTCCCGTGTTTCGCGGCGGCCGCCGTCCTAACCTATATCGCGGCTCGTTCGCAATTGTACCGTACTTTCCCGCAGGTGTGGCGCATTCAATAATCCGCAGATCAAAGGGAAGCCCCGTAACCGGGTTCGCGATACAAACGTACCACGTCACTGCCATTATTACGCGCGTGTATCATGGTTTATTGCACGGAGGTACCTGTTGGGGCGGCAGGTACCGAACACAATGTATTAAGGGGAAAGAAATTGCTGCGAGTGGGAGGGCGAAGAGGGTGGTCCCAGAAAGCGCGGCACGCGTGACTGGACACAAGGCTCGCTTTAAGGGGGTTGAAACTGGTATCAATGAAGGCGGTTGGATCACGAAAGCAATTAGAGAGAATTATCCTGAGCACTGTGCGCGCACCCTCTTTTCGCTAAGGATGGCCAAGGGGGGCTGATAATAAGCAGCTCACGGACGCTTCTATATTTATGTTCGAAAGACGGCATGCGTAAATTTTTCTCTTTTTGTGTGTGTAGATATTTAATTCTATACTATTACTGTTATTAAAATAAAGAAATAAATGTTTTGTTTCTTTTATCATTAAAGTCTTGATATAAAATACATGGCATAAGCTACACAGAAGTCTCTCTCTCCTTATGACTTGTATTTTGATGAGAACATCATAACATCGTTACTTGATATTGTAACACGATCTCAAGTTTTTTTTTCTGTTTTGATACACTGCAGCAATCTATGCTTAATAAAAAAGACTTGATATAAAGAAAAAATCTGCTAATACATCAACATGATTCTGCCTAATTCTGATTTTTAGTAAAACTTAAGATCATCGTACGTGTATAAAAAATAACAAAGAAAATAGTTTGTTGTTTAAAACTATATATACTTCACAAGTTTAAATGTTTTCTAATAAAACAATTTCTAAAAAATTCTCTTCAATATAACTACATATGTTGTTGGCACATGTTCTCTTCTACCTAAATTAAATTATAAACTATCTGTTCTTTCTGTTATATTTTGGATACTTTTATCATTATATTTAGACTAAAAGAGATATCCAGTACATAGAGTTTACTGCAAATGTTACAAGCAGACTTGACAGTCTGTGTTTGTTACCTTTACAGACGTATATCATAAGTGCACCTGGCCTCTGTTATGCATGGCTGATGGGAATAAACTTATGTTCTTTACTTCTTTCTACCCATATACCTATAACGTATCTTTATATATACTTTGTTTATATATTTTTTCGTATAATTTAGATGCAAAATAATGTGTGCTTAAATCTATATTGACTCTATGTCTACAAATTATTTTTCCATATGTATCATTTACTTCTCTCGACGCTGTTTCTTTTTATGGAAATAATGCACCTGGAATGAGATAAACTCACTCAGAGGGTGAGAACTTATGCAGATGTTGAAAAGTGAAATGGCAAAGATAAGGAGTAGATAGCGTGAAATCAAATGACAAACATTAGTGGAAAAAAAATTATATCAAAGTGTGAATCATCAAAAAATTAAATATAGTACTAACACATAATTTATGATAAATGCTACTTCCAAGAATTGTTTCTGATTAATTAATTTTGACATAAGTTGTTGCGAAGAAAGCAAAACAATTTTTTATGTAATAATTTTTATCCTCTCTTTCTCTTTTTCTCCTCTGTCTGAAGATATCAACTACCAAAAAGTTGTAAATTACAGTTGGGAGAACTCATTGATATAATTGATAAGCCTGTTTTAATTGGGAATTCTTATATAGCTCCTCTACACATTAGATTTCCCCTATAGAAGATATGACATAATAGAATCATCAATGCATTACGAATTGGGGGAATCTATGAAGCCAATGATCTGCAAAAATCTTACCCTTTGTTATCCTTATATGCTAATTTTCTAATATTATATGCACACAAAGTATTTATATGCACACAAAGTATTTATAATATATGTATAAAAAAAGAAAGCTGAAATTATGTACTACAAAATAAAGAAATATAAAACAACTAACAAGAAGTCTAGCTGGTTCAAATTTTATTTTTTGTTTCTCTTTAAAAAGATGGAGATCACATAGTTACTTTAATAATATTTATTTGAGAAATAGACATATATATACATGTGTCTATATATATATATACATATATGTATACAAAATGTAAAATATATATATAATATATACAAAATATTACCTTTTAAGAACAATTTTGTATATATATATACACATGTATATATATGTCTATTCCTCAAACAAATTTGTTATTTGATTTCAGTATCCTTGTAATTCATGTGTGTTTATCACTAAGAATTCAAAACCCTGTTTAAAGACAGTCTCTTCGAATTTTTCTGCGATTATACTTACAAACATGTTCTGCAATTGTCTACAAATGAAACCGCATCAGCTGTTACGGAGATGTTTGCCAGGCGACGACGGCGACGTGTCCGTCGGCCTGACACGAGATTCTGCGGGGGATGGTTCATCCGATTAAATCTGCCTGAATTGTTTCTCACTCACCTGTCTTCATGAATGGCGTATGCTGAGAAGTAAGAGCGCCCGGGCGCACTTGCGCGACCGAACGACGTGATTCTCCGTCGCCGTCGTCGTCGTTAGACTCTCTCTCTCTCTTCTCAGTCTCTCTTGCTCTCTCTCGCGCACTCCTTTGCTCAACCGACTCGTTGCTTCCTCGCTCTCGTAAGTGAGTTATCACCCAGGAAACCGAGATTGGCCTCGTAGGTTGCGCTCGCTCGCACAACACCGGCACAAAGTGCGAAAAAGAGAGCGCGGAGCGACACACTCCGACGAACCTCAATACTTTGTTGTGGACGGCTGGCCGGAGTAGTGTTGCTTGTCTGCTGCTACGGTCGCCTTGACTACGGCATCACTGACCGCGTCACGATCAGGGCCGTGCGCATAAAAATGTCGTACCGCGGGCATTGTTTTCCTTCGCGTTAACATTATTATTCGTGAAATTAAAAATTATTTTTCATCGTTTAGCGTTCGAACGTTTGTTACATGAATTAATATTATATCTCTCAAGTATCGCGTATTACTTTTGAGAAGTATATGAATATACAATATATCGTATTGTAAATATAACAATCCTTCTACACAATTTCTTTATACATGTAATTGTGCTTTTCTTTTATGCTATTAAGTATATTTTTTTTCTTTTTCTCTTCAAGAAATCTTTAAAAAACCGCGATTTAACTAATTTTATTTGCAATGCGATGAGAAAGTCGATGAGAGAAGTTCCTTTGTATTGAATTACAATGCAATGGTGTTTAAGAAATATAACATATATATATTTCGAACTTCTCGCGCCATAAAAAGGCGAACGCACTGCAAAAATTACTTTGAGACATAAACGTTAAATCGTGATAATATGCGGCAAGTATTTCTGATCAAGTCACTATTGGTTGAAGGGTTCAGTCAATAAAGACAAGTTTCCGGTAATCGCTCGCTGCGATGAGAAACGCGTGCCCTCGTGTCATAATGCGGCTTTCGGACATCATTGCGCAGCGCGCAGAAGACGCTGCGCGCGCAGTTGCACCAATGACGTAATTAAAGACCAGCTGTTCTTATTTTCTTATTTTTTTTATGTAAAATTGTGCATACTTGTGTTATTTCCGAATAATGTATATAATTATTACATAATTTATGTAAAAAATAAATTATAAAAACTTCCAATTAATAATATAATTAATAATATATATAATTATATGTATACCTAAGTTTTTATCATGTTTATATATTTAAAATGTACACATAAATGTACATAAGTAAATTTTTCATTCCTTACCACATGTCTGCTTTTGCTGCATTGAAAGCGTGTGAATTGTGAATGAGACGAAGAAAGAAAGGATATAGTCTCAAAGATGGTTTTCTTTCCAAACTGATAACTTACAGAAAGCATCTTGGTAGCCGACAAAACAGTAAGACCATTGAGGTTCATCCGCTTCGGTGCGTGTCATTGCATGCTGCACGTATGTACAATTTTCTCGAAAAACACAGCAAGGCACATCTGCGAAGAGTTCGCCTCGCGTTCAAATTGTTCCTTTTTATCAACACTTTCGAATCCCAAAAATAGCGGGAAATTTTGTCGACGGTTTCCAGAGATACCGTTTCCACGGGATATCCGAAAATATTTTCCGTATCCGTGAGACTCGCTCGAGACGATTTTCGCCAGTTCCAGACATAACAATTGCACATCGCAGTCGATCTTCGCACGTTTTCTTCCGTCTACTATTACCTTGTTTGTTTTCTGCCTTTTTACGATCTTGTAATTTCACAATTTGCTTCATTTCGCACTGTAATTTGTATTTTATAAACTACATTTACTTTAGTAGTCATCTAATTTGTTTTTTGAGAATTTTTTTAAAAATTAACACAAAGAATGAAAGAGCAATAACGTTATATAACATTCAAGCGCGAATCATAATATATAAAAGATTTATTACATATTTACTCAATGTATAATTGACTTTTATACGTACTTGTTTTATGTAGAACTAGAAACGTATGGGAAGATTCGTAAACATAGTCCCAAAGTGCATTAGACGGCGATGTTTTGATGTTATTTTCCTTGATGCAGGATATTTATCTCATGTATCATCGTGAATGTTCGAGATACTTCACGATTTACGGTATTTGCGCGCGTGAAATACAGTGCAATTCGAACGTAATTCCGGTCACCTCGCGCGTTGACCGTGAACTGTGCGCTGCTGTGCACCAATCCGAATCCGAATATATCGGAGCGCGATAATGCGATTCTCGAAATATCGAATGCGCGCACTGCGGCGCGCGATATTCAAAAATCAAATCCATAGAACATGGATGCATTAAGCAAAACCTGTATAGTATAGATGTGTATAACATTTATTACTCTGCTTAACAGGTATCAACATGTGTGATATATACAAATACGTCATTCTTTGCGTTATAGCACTCAGCTTTACAAAAGTATTTAAATATATATATACATGTTACTTAAAGATATTTACAGTTTACATATGTACACGTTTTTCTGTTACATTCCATTTCCTATATGAAAAAAATCAACTTTATTCTGTACATAGTAGAGAATATCAAATTTTGATTAAAATATTGTCTTCTCTACTCTCTTCCCTTTATACGTGCACAATAGGACATTTATTATCTTTTTTAATTTTAAACAAATTTCTCTTTGTTTAAGCATTTGTGTTAAAAACGTCAGGCAAAATTAGAACTTTGTTAGAAGCAAATAAATATATGAGTTTAGTATAGAACACTTTTACTTCCTTCGTATAAACTGTTTAGTAAGTTTTTGTTAAGTTAGTCATAAAGAAAAACTTGAAAACCACTTAAATTTAACTATTGAAGTTAATCAACAATTTTTCAGGTACATATTAGATATACACAATTCTCATTTTGTTCACCAAAACTTTTTTCACAAAAAATGAAAAACTAAAAATATAAGACACATATAACAAAAATTTAAAAAATGTCAGAAAATTACTTTAATTTTCAAGTAATCAAAAAAATTCTGAAATTGTTTTTATCTTAAAGAAACTATATGTACAAAATTTGAGGTAATAAATAAGAAGTTTTGGAAAATATCATTTCAAATTGTTTCCAAATAGTATCTATAATATTCTGCACAAAGAACACATTACAATATATTGCTTGAATATTTTATCTCTTTTTAAATATAACGCTATTTAATAACATTCACATTTTGTCTCTCTCCCTCTCATGTTTCCTCTTAACTGTAAACGCGATCAATTAGAGCTACAAATATTTTGAAAACATTCTATCTTTATTTCAGTAAATGTAGAATAAAGATAGTAACAACATTTTAAAGTATTTGCAGCGTTACTTTGATCGCAATCTATATTTTTACTAAACAAAGAGATAAAAATTAAGCAAAATTTGTTGTTGCATTGTTTCTTATAAAGAAGATACGTTGCTTGAAGCATAGTCTGTTCTTTTTTCTATATTATCTACAAATAATACAAACCAAAAAATATAATTGTATGTTGCAAAAAATATAATGTATATAAAAAACAATGTATAATAATGATTAAAACAAAAATGTTATCAAAAAATCCTTCTCTTAAAAAGAAAATAAATATACATCCCATGTAATACCTGTACTTACTAAATGTAAATAAACTATATAAGTTTTATCAACCTCCACACATAACAAGACTAATTTAATTACTTCTCTAATATATTGCGTTAAGTAGAATCTTTCGTAACATATACCAAGTGTCGTAACATATACCAACTTTAATCTATGGTATTCATAATCCGATTTTAAGAATAATTTTAAGATTGTCTGTAGCCAATAAAACAGTCCTTTTTGTATACAGCGTAAGACAATCTTAAACACAATATGAATATCAGCCTATATGTATGTACATCTCATGTATCTTTAAATTCACTCTGTAATTATGGAAACTGAGAATATCATAAAGAAGAATGGTATCTCTTACAATCGTATCTTACAATATCAAAGTCGATGTTCAGTGTTATAAATAATTAAAAATTATAAAGGCATAACAAAATTTGTTTTGAGTTTAAAAACTCTCGTAAGATAAACTTATAATTTTTCATTAAATTTTCTTTAAACGATCACTTTTAAAATCTCATTGAAAAGATCGATTTTAAGACAAAACTTCTGTACAAGTGCAAAATCGAGGAATTAAAAAACCATTACATACATACATATATGATATTTGCGCGCTCATGCGTATGCATATGTACATAAGTATATACAGGATAATGCTGGCTGGTATTCAAACTTTTGAGAACTTCTAACTCAACAAGTTTTTAACTAAAAAGTATTAAGGTATACCATTTTAAAAACATCTCAACGTTAGCTGTAAGAAAAATACGAATTTTTGATTAAGATATTTACCGTGACCGTCACATAATCTTGGAAAATCCATTCAAATGCGCACTTATAAATTATTTTAAACTTTACAATTTTTTTAATCTTACCCTCAACTTCTTACATAGTTTTTATTATTAGTGTTTTCGCGGTGTTTTAGCGGTGCAGTACTGTTATAGGAAGACCCTGTATATACATATACACATTATTAAAAAATATCTCTAATGTTTAATTTGCAGTCTCACATTTTTACATTTTATCTTTTTTGTATCAAAACTTTCTGTGCTTGCCTATATACACAATTGCAAGAAGAATCAAGTTACGATCAAGGGTTTCGTGTATCAGTCTTCTTAGAAACTTAAAACGTCAAGTGTAACCGTTATCTCAAAATTCTAATGTTAAACGTAACTCAACGATTACTGATTCTGTGTCTTCGATAAAAGAGAAATTTGAAACTTGACTAGAGTTAATCCGTGAAAATCCCGAGTCGGAAACAAGAGTGGACACTATAATTTATCTGTACAATTATTTGTAATATTGCACGTCATCCAACATATTATCCGACGATGATAACGTCAAACTGCGTTCTTCATGCATTCCTTTGGCATAATTGATTTGTCGTGATACCTATGATTGTAACAAAAACAAATTGATTTGTAACGACGCCTAAAAAAATTAAGATTACAACGCGAGAGAGATATATGTGCAATTAGATTAATTAATAAGAGAAATATATAGTTTATTTAAAATTATTATATAATAAAATATGTTCTCTATATAATTTATTTTTTTTTATACTTACGCGTTTTGCTACCTCTTCATTGTCGCAGCGCACTTTCGGTCGTCTGTATAATTCAGCTCCGTCAAGATTGACAGCAGCTGACGAATCAAATCTAGATACTAATTCTATATAATGCAAAGTAACATTATTGCTTTGCAGCTTTTGCATCGGCTGGCAACATAAAAGATCCGCCAAGCTGACTTCAGTCACTACTGCTTTTGTACCGCCTGAAATAATGCGCACTTTCTCGTTCGACACAAGCACTTTGAGATTTTCTGCGCCGCTACATAAGCATTCATATGTAACAAAGAGTTCGGAATAGTCGCGATTGTTAATACTGTACAGGAACTCTTGACCCTCAGCCTGCTGACGACTATATGGCGGCAGCAATCCGGTAGAACCACTGACAACACGTGGCGGTCGGTCACGTTTCGGTATGGCGCGACTGGCGCTGAAAAATTCAAATTTTAACAAGTACTTGGTACAATCACTCTTCTTTTTCTTTGTTTACCATATAATTTTATTACATATCTAAAGTAATTATATTACCTTCTACTTGTTTCTCGTACAGCAGTAGCTGTTTCCGTTGCCAAATCTAAAACTCCGACAACGGGTTTCGTTATAGTGCCTACTACTCCTCTTCCAAAACCCGCAAAAAAACCCTAAAATTAATTATATATATGCATATTAAAGGATAATATTTTATTATATATATAATATTAAAAGGCTCTTTGTGCATTAGTACAGGCTATTACCGGAAAACCTTCATTAGACGCGCCGTCATAAGTCTGTTTGAATATACTAGTAAAACCGCCTAATAAACCAAAACCGAATCCTTTTAAACCAGCCACCAAATGATCACTACTGCCTGTCGTGTTGGCTCGAATTCTCTGTCTAGCTTCTTCATGTCTCTCGTCCATGATCACTCTTCCCAAGCCATCGGACAAAGACTCTGTAACTTTCGCCGCCGAATTCGAAATACCGTGCGTCACATTCTTTACTAAACTCTTCACACTGCCTTCATAGATAAGACCGGAAACGCCTTCTGTAACATCATTCATGAATCCAAGAGGATTTCCCAAGAAATCTACGGAACCTAGAATAACCGCAGCTTGCCATTTTAATTCCTAAAACATTAAAATCCAATATAAATAAAAAAAAAACACGTTAACGTGTTAACGAAAAACGTGTTAACATTATATTATATAAACCATCATCATACATCTTTATAGTGTTTCACGATGGAATGTATCAAAAATTGACTACTCTCAAAAGGATGTTTTTTAACGAACGGTTCTAATTCAATAGTGGCATTTTCAAAGTTGATCAGAGTTAGGCCCAACTTTCTTTTTACAGCTTGCAGATGTTGTGGTAACTTTGTTGTAGTGAGCACGCTAAGTTTTACCTAAGAGGAAAGAGAAATAAAAAATTTACACATATATTATGCGAAATGAATTTGTAATATTATTGCAACACACAGACAAAACTTTTGCCACAGATGTTGACACCTACGCACCTGATTAGGAACAAGCTTCAGAGTGCCAAAATAATATCTCTTAGCGTGTGCAGCGGACACCTCTGAGATAATTCTTTGCGCTTTAAAATCATTTTCGTCAACCGGCATTTCCAGCTCTGACTTACCAATACCGAGAAATGCTGCTAATTTTAATATAAATTTCTCTTCTAAATGTACGCATAAAGGTTTCACGCTTACTATAAAGTGTTTATATATCTCGGCATTCTGATTTTTTGACTGCAGCTTTTCTGCCACTAATTGAAGAGCGGGTCGCGTCTCGTCTTCCATGCGGGATCGAGTTACAAATAAAACAGATGTGCATTGTGCCTCAAACAATTGATTGTCAATTTGCACATCGCCAACGCTCAAATTCAATGTGGTGTTTAACGGATTCTGTGATAAATCCAAAGATATTCCAGCTAGTCGAGCGAACAACAACTCCTCCACAGGTCTTTGTGATACAATAGACAATCCAAGACCAGCCGACAGATTCACTGTCAAATCTAATTCGCCAGAATCTGATTTCTTTACGTCGGCATCGATCTGAGTAGGCCGATGACTCACGGCAATGTGCGACCAATCACGTTCTTCGAGCAACGCAAACATTTTCTTCTGAAATACATCAATAATTTGAATATCTTATTAATAACTACGTTTTGTAATCGTATGAATAATACGTAAAATAGCATCCCTGTGAGAGAGAGAGAGAGAGAGAGAGAGAGAGAGAGCAAATAATATAACTCAATTGTTGAATATTAAACTAAAGCTGACACATACTCTTTCCTTTATATCCAGAACTTGAAGAACGCGAGTAGGTCCATCAGTGGTCACTCTAACCGATAAGAATCCAGACCCTGGCCGCAACTTTTGTCTACCCACTCGTTGCTCGATGGGTGGTGGATTGCTAGGCGTTAGGGGACCTAATACAGCTTCACTCCCTGACAAAAATCAAGAACATTTTCTTCATTACAAGCAAAAATATACACGATAATGTTGCGTGAGTCGACAAGCTTGCGAGTGCAAAAGCATGATACATCAAAATACGATAACGCATAATATTAAGAAATTGTTTCAGTTAGAAAAAATCTTTTTTTTATATTTCACGCTGTTATTTCCAAAAAGATATGCAAAGCAGAAGCGTTTATATGAAAAAAAAGAAAAAAAGACAAAAAAGCATTATAGCACGCGATATATTTAAAACGAGGTTTTTAATTCATCAATTCGTTGCGCATAATGCGATTGAAAAATTAATGAATTTAAAAACTCGCTTATTATGAATAAGCTCTTATAAAATCGTCGATTTTTTAATGTGTACTCAGAAACTATACGTACACATTTGCCAACGGGCGACACTGCCGCCTGCAACATTTCATGATTTATTTAGATCTTTCTAGTCAAAAGTCGAAAAGCGATAAGAAAGAAATAATGACATAAGATATAAAAAGATCCTAAAAAAAGATATATAAATTATACAAACAACTCGAGATAGATTTATAGATTTATAGATTAATTTGTAGAAGAGAAAGAGGGAAAATATTGTAAAGTTATTGTAAGAGAAGTTTTGTATCGATAGATCATTAATCTTATAAATTATCATTGCAAAGTTTGACATTTTATAATATTAATTCCTCAAAGAAATACTTAATGTCAACTAAAAGATGAATTCTAAGTAGTATAAGATGAATACGCCTTTATCGTACGTACTCATCTTACTACTACTATATTTAAAAACGAAAGCATTATAGATTTGTCACAACACGCATTCAAAACAACAGTTAGCAAATATAT